>PVJD01003868.1:0-72276 GCA_004026545.1 Mormoops blainvillei | reverse complement strand
GTGTGTCCCAAATGCCTGTGTGATTTTCACAGCTAGAAGGGGATTTGCAGGGTCGCTTCTTACCCAGCAACAGCACAGGGCAGTGGTTTAGCTCATGTGCCCTGGAGTCACGCAACTGCACCTCAAACCTACATCCACCACTTCCTGGCCAGGGGGTCCTGGACAAGCCATTGCATTTTCCTCTCCTCTGACATTTCCCCATTTGCACAATGGAGTCCACAGTACCTACCTCACCAAGTTGTTGTGTCAAATGATTTAATAACTGCACAACACTTGGTTTAGCAAGTCCCTTGAACATTCACCTCTCTGTCACCATTGGCTAGAATCATCTTCATCTTGTCTCAGCCATAATGTGAAATTTCCCTTGTCACTACCTTTTCCAATTTACCAAATGTAAAACGGGGGCAGGAGTCAGCAGTCTCCACGTCACACCCCATCCCCCGCCCACTTTAAGTCCCAAATAAAATTATTGATTGGTTTGTACATTCCTGAAACCTTTCACTCTGTTCCAGATCAAACATCACCTTGTTTCTGACTTGAGTTAATTCTCAGCTGTGGACTGAGTGTGACAGGGGTGACATGGGCTGTTGACTTTTCCTGGTGGTTGACAGGTCCATTAACACATTTGTCGTTTCTGTTTATCTCCAGTATTCTTTTTGCTAAAAGTTCCTTCTCTAATTTCTTACTTTTAATTTTCTTTTCATATTGGCCTATAAATTTCTGTAGAGGTCCTTTTGGTATAATCTCATGCTCTTATCACATCTCCACTAGGCACCATCTGCTACCTTAGAGTTACTGTTATCAGTGATGTTCACTGTTCTTATGGTTAAAATACGGATATATCATCAATATCTTTTTCTTAGTTTTGAAATAAATTTGATTTCCTACAATTATAGGTTTCATGCCCACTTCAGTAATCAAAGACAAAAAATAAAACAAGTAACAGAAAGTAATCAAAATTATCCATAACCCTACCACCAGTCCTGAAAGCTCGCTATCTTCCTTTCCAGTTCCTCTATACGCACATATCTAACGGCTTGGGATCAAGTGGTGTAGTCAATTCTGAATCTTGCTTTTTTTCTTTTACTTCTTATTCTCTCTTCCCAGACCACTTTCAATGTTAACTTTCAGTCTAATATGTTTCATTGACCCTAACTACATACTCATAATCCCAAATATAAACACTTTGTTTGATTTGCTTTTACAAAAAGAAAAAAGAAAAAAGAAAGAAAGAAAGAGAGAGAAAGAGAGAGAGAGAGAGAGAGAGAAAGGAGATATCATGCTTTATAAATTACCAATAACCTGCTTTGATAACTTTATAATATGTGCAATTCTCCACATGAAATATGCATTGTCATTTTTAATTTCTTAATAATCTACGGTATAGGTATAACATGGTCTCTTTAACTTACTTTCTACTGGTCCAAATTACTGGTCCAAATTTATTTTATTTCAAATTTTTACCACTATGGACAATGCTACAAGGAATAACTGTGTGTGCGTGTGTGTGATGGATTCATAAAGATCAGACTATTGTTTCGGAGGCAAGGTATATATTTTATTTAAAATGATATGGGCAACCTTCCCCCAGTTATTTCTCTGCATTCCAACTACCGTAGTTTTAGGTTTTGCCTAAATCATGCATCAAAAACCTTGTTATTTTACTTAGCAATTCTCTGAGATTGATTCTCTCTTTTTATTGTCCATTTGGATTTTTCTCTTCTATGAATTGGCCATTCACAATCATTGCCCACTTCATCTGGTTGAGTTTTTAAGAAACATGTTTTATGGAGAATGTTGGTATTTAACTGCTCTAACCCTTGGTCTGTCATATGTATCATGCCTTGCTTTTTTTATTTTTTTTCAAAGACCTTATTTATTTTTTAGAGAGAAAGGAAGGGAGGGAGAAAGAGGAGATGAGAAACACCACCAGTTGCCTCTCGCACGCCCCCAGCCGAGGACCTGGCCCACAACCCAGGCATGCGCCCTGACTGGGAATTGAACCGACCACATTCTGGTTTGCAGGCCAGTGCTCAACCCACTGAGCCACACCAGCCAGGGCTTTACTTTGCTTTTGAATCTGCTTCTGGTTAGACACATACATTGAAAGGTGGTTTAGAGAACCAGTGCTTTAATACAATTTTGTTTCCCATTTGCCTTACAATGCTCTGCTTTGTACATCAGGGTTAATCCCCTGACTCCCTGTTTTATTACCATCATATCTCTTCTTGTCCCTCTTGCTTTGGAAGCTCTAACTCTCTCTTCTCTATATCTTGCTCTCCTGTCATCACAATTACCCCCATAAAGAACTAAGATTTCTCCCCACCCCCTTAGCCTTTTTGTTTTTTTCAAAGGGAGAATAAAGCTTTTACCAAAGACAGTTTTGATGAGATGGCTAGAAAAACTGCTTTTCTTCATTGACATTTTGAAAATATTGCTCAGTGGTTTGGGACCCATTTGTTCCTACCGCCTCCATCTATCTTTGCTTTATGGCTTTTGACTTTTGCTGCTTTATCTCCACATTCTGTTTTGCTCTAGTTCGACTGTTTCACTGCCAGGTATGGTCTGCTCTCCCGGATTTCCTGTATCTGACCTTAGTTCCTCTCTGCATTCTGAATCCCAACCCAGAAAAGGCTGCTTCCATCCGACAGGCTGGCTCACTTACTGACTGAATAAAGTTTCATTCAATCAAAAAACATTTTAGCATAAGTAGGTTTAAATCCAGAAGCACAGATGTTTTCAGTTTCAGATGGTGAGAACCAGAAATTTTAATTTTTTTGCAAAACAGTGTTAAATAGTGGCATACTAAATTTCATCCTATGAACCAGAAATAATTTCAACTTAGTAGAAAATCAGGATACAGATATATATAATTATGTCATAAAGCATTATTTTATTTATTTTTGTATTAGATATTCTAGTTACTATAGAGGTATTATGTTATCTTTTACTACTGAAGAATTATTAAAATAAAATACCAGGCACAGTCCAGAAGAATTAAGAGTTTTTAGACTTAGCTTTCTCTAATTTTTCCTCATTAATATCAATTTGCTACGTTTTGCTTATTTGGAAGCTAGCATCAAATATTTAAGAAAATACTAAGATCAAATAACTAAAAACGGAGGACATTCTGTAAAATTATCTCCTCCCTCCTACTGAACATTGTGAAAGCACGACTTTTGTTCCCCTGGATGCGGGAAATCCCAGGGGAAAGAGGGGGACTCCTTCAGAGCCTATAGCAGGATCTCACTGGTGAGGTGCTTTCAGCCTGGAGAGAGGTAGTGGAAGGGAGCTAAGAGATTGGCGATCCATTTTAAAGGGTGAACTAAAAGCTCTGACTTGACTGCCCAAACACAACTCCAGTTTTCCATTTTTATGTACTTTTCATTCTTCCAAAGTCCAAACACAAGTAGTGTGGATATATTGCAAAGATGTCTGTATAGCAGCCTGACACGTGAGGAAAGAACAGGCATAGATTTGTTAACTCTGAGGGGTTTTGGGAAAGAATCAGTCCCCCCCAAGCCAACACTGCAATGCTTAGGACCAAGTGGTATTCAGATAAAATGTCTGTGTTTCAAAACAGAGCACGTCCTTTAAAGCCGTTCCCTTCCATAACTATTCTGAGGGTTTTGAAGCTCTTCTCATATCTTATCACATTTTAAATATCTAAAAGGATCAATATTTGTTCTTTGCAACATTCTATTTTTTTGTCGTTGTTGCTATTGTTGAAGGACAATCAATTGTGATTTGCATAAGCTCAAGGGCGACTCAGAAGACAGCTGCAGTAACTAAGATTGAAGCTGGCATGTCTCTCCCCAGTGAGGTGTTAGACCTAGAAATGGCTTTTATTTCATAATGGAGAAAAAGACTCTAGTCTCCCGGACACACTGGTCGCCTCCTCTAATCTTTTCCCCAAACAGCAGCCTGGGTGATCTTTTCATAATGAAAATCCTATCACGTAATTCCACATATTGAACCTTTTCCATGGTTTTTCATTGTCCTAAGGATGCAATCCAAATTCCTCAACACAAATTCCAAGGTTCTCAACCCTAGCAGACCCAGCCCATTTTTTAATACAAATAATTTGTAATGCCCTCTTTAGTCTCCTGGAGTGAAATTTACCATGAAAATAATTTACCCAAACTCCTGAGGTATAGTGTCACAACTCTGAAGTCATTATAATGCCTTTACTCTAAAGAAGAAATATTAGATGGAATATGACACTCAGAAGGCACATGCAGCCTCAATTTCCCCTAGCAGGCATTCCGGGTCTGTGAGAAGAACCAGCCCAAGGGGAAGCCAACACTGTACATGGCAGAGCGGGGAGACAGAGGGAACCTCCATCTGTGGTAACTTCACAGAGCTGTAGAGTCCACCGAGCCTGCAGTCCATACGTGTTCAGATTTTTCAGTGATCCAAGCCCTACATTCCTTTATAGTTACACTTTCTGCATTGGATTTTCTGCCAGCGACGTAAAACATCACGACCAATGCATCAGACCAAACATAAGGCATGAGGAACAGGACCAACTCTCTTTCATCAGGCTGTAAAACATGGTTACATGAACACCCAAAGAAAACATAAAAATTGGTGTTTTCCTTTGATTTCTAAGTATGAGATATTATGGACTTTATAGAAATCACATGTTACCAGACCAACCTAATTTAGGTGTTTAGGAACATGTTTCCACTTAACAGCCCTTAAAGTTTAAGATGCAAGCTCCCTGATTTCTCACGTCCTTTCCCTAAGGTACAACATAGTTCTCAGGGCTTCCTGGTAATGCTGTAAACAATAGTGAAAAGTTTTCAGGGCTGGTTACCCGTACGCCTCCTCCCACCAGTCCTGGGGCACCCATCCATCAGCAAACTCAAAATCCCACACTAATCGAGCTTCATTCATGAGCAGGGTAAAAAAACAAAATGTAATTGTTAGCTTCTTCTAAGCAAATATCTACGTATTTCTTCTTTTAGTGTCATTTTCCTAATATCATAATAAAATCATTTCCTCCATCATATTTACTGCATTCTTTCCACAAAGTAAAAATGCCTACCAAAATAAACTGGCAATGTAACAATTTATGTTGTACTCTAGATTATAATTGTACTACAATAACTACAGCAATAAGAGCAACACTTACACGGAACCATTTGCGTAGCAGGCCTCTATTCTAAACACTTGGAAACCATTAACTCCTTTAATTCTGTAATAACTCTACAAGGGTAATTACTATTTTTATCACCATTTTATCGATGAAGCTCAGAGAGGTTAAGTCAGTTGCCCAAAGTCACATTGTCATAAGCCAAGATTCAAACGGTGAGTCAGTACTCTTAATCGCTAGGTTATAAAGGCATAATACCTCAGGGATGTGGCTGGTTCAGTTCCACAGCACTGCAAGAAAGCAACTATTGAAATAAAGTCAGTCATGATCTTTTGCTGGTGGAGGGTCTTGTCTTCGATTTGTTAAAAAAAAAAAAAAAAAGGAATACGTGTGACACATGGTAAAACGAGGTGTGCCTGTACTGCCTCTCAATACGGAACATGCTCGGAAAAGGCTGGTTCATATTGGAAAACATATCTTGAGATTATTAGAAACTGGACTTGAAAAAATCTCCAAGCTTAGATTCAGGAAGATAAACACTTTTTATAAGGAGAAAAGGGTAAACAAAAAGTATTTCTTGAAGAGTCTGCAAAGCTACTGTTAGAAATGAATGACTGTATTGTCCAATCTGGTCATCTTCCAATGTCCACATCCTATAGCTTTAGTTTCCAATAAGTCACAATCACCTCCTCTCTGATACACTCACGTTTACACACTCATGCTTGTGCCTTTCTGCTCACACGTGCACAAACACATACCAAATACATGGCAGAGAGAGAAAACAAAAATGGCCCTGTTTTCTTTGTTGTTGATCAAATATACCTACAGAGTCAGCAGAGGATAAATATCTTGATGCTTGCTTCATGCACGAGTACTTTGAAGTAGAACACAGAGAAGGAACTTTTAATGTAGCATTCGGAAGGAAAAAAAATGCTGTAAAATCCAACCCCCTGATGAGTGGCATTTCTGGCACTGAGGTTTGTTTTCTTTATCTGTAGTGCATCTAGATGATCAAACCAAAAATAACTGATCCACGGGCTCTGAAGTTTTCATCAGTAATCACTTTTTGCATTCATAAATAAATCAAAAAGTAATTTGAATCCTATCTTCTCTCTAACTCCTAATATCATGGCAAATACTTTTATAATTGGCAAGGGGCAAATTAGGGGGCTTTCTCGGACGCAGGCAAGCAAGGAAGAACAACCTTGGCTGAACCTGCCTGCCTGTGTGGCAGAAACACATGGAAAAAGGCAGAATGGCCTTAACACATCTCTATCAGAGACGAATGCAGCTACGTGCAGCCCAGGGGGCGGGGGTGGACCTGCAATAGAGGTGAACACAGCTCAGCCGGGAGATGGGCTTGGTCACTGAGTTCAATTATGAATAGTGGTTGACACTAATAGAAAAGCGCCATTTCATTCAATTTCTTACAAACAGAAAAGAAAGTACCTGAAAGGGGGAAATATAATGTCAAGACCTCTGCCAAAGATGGGAATGATCTTCCTCTCCAATGTTCAGCAGTATCAGTTCAATCCCAGAGCGCTCCCCACTCTGGGCCTCCATCATTCAAAGACTGAAACAGAATCCAGAAGCCAACAGGCACTCATCTCTTTCCCCTTATTGAGCGAGTTCTCAGAACCAGGATGTAGTCATTCCCTATTTTTTTTTTTAATTAGGTAAAATCCATTTTATAAAGCAAGAAACTCCTCAAAGAGGTTACAGATTTATCATGATGTTAAAAGTCATAAAATTACAGTCACAGGCTAAGTAGTTAAATCCAAATTACACACCACCCCATTAATTTTATAATCAATAGAGATTAAAGGAAATGAGGAAGTAAAGTCAATGATAGGATCCTAGCTTAAATCAAATCAATACATAACTATTGGCATCTATTACACTTAAGACGCCACGAAGAAAGCAAGACAGTATGGAGCCGTGTTCCATGCCTTGGGCAGCTTACCATCTGGCTGGGAATCGACATGCAGCATGAGGACAGTTTCCCCGGACAGAAATAGCAATGCAAAAGGAGTCCCGGGCGGTGTACAAGAACCATGCAGAAAAGCACGCGAGGGCCAGTGCCGCTGGGAACAGCATGGGCTCCAGAGCCAAACTTCCTGGGTTTGAAGCTAACTCTATTTCTTCAAGATCATTGACCTTGGGCTAGTTAACAGTCTTCAGTGCCTAAGTTTTCTAAAATAATGGGGAGAAAGCATTACCTATCTCACTAAATGGTTGTAAAAATTGAATGAGCTAATACTTGCAGCAAAGAGCTTTAAATAAGGCCTGGCATCATCTAACTGTTAAATATGTGAAATACTATTGAGAGAAGGAAGAGCTCTGTCATGCAAAAGGTTCCGAAAGTGCTGGTAGAATTTAAATGTGGAGGGAAAATACCTTGTTAATGTTCCCCTTTCCACTGATTCTTTCTCTGCTGCTACAAACATTCTAAAAATTAAAACTGACAAATGCTTCTCTACTTTAGTAACAGCCTGTAAAAATCTCCTCTTTCTTTACCTTCCTTGATAAACTTTTTAAAGCTTATCTACATGTGTACCTATTACTTGTTCCTTATCAGTTGTTCCCCTGCCACTTAAACCCTGACGCTGGCCTCCACCGTTCTTCCCACTGAACTAAGAGCTAAATTCAACATCACTTTTTCATCAGTCAGCATCCTTTCATTTCTCTAGAACATTAAAACTTACTCAACCAATCTCTCATCACAATTTTCTCCTTTCTAGGCTGTCACTATCATTAGAATGATAACTTCCAGAAACAAGGGACTTTCCTCCTCACGCTGACATCCTTTAGTATTCAGGAATACGCCCAAGTTGAATTGCTTTGCTAGACTCTGCTCTCTACCACTGCATGAGGTGGTCCCCAAAATGCCCACCACTGATGTATACGCATATAACCCATCCAAACCCCTTCTGCTAAGCATGGATAGGACTTTGACATGATGGAGTTCACTTCTGTGATCAGGTTATGTTATGTGACAAAGAGGGACTTTGCAGGTGTAATTAAGACTCCCAAATCAGTTGACTCTGAGTTAATCAAATGGGAGGTTATCTTGGGTGGGTCTGACCTAATCAGATGAACCCTTAAAAGAGACTGGGCCCTCCCAGAGAGAAGAAATTCAAAACTTGAAAGAAATTCTGCTGCGGCCCATGAAAAAGTAAGCTCCCAAGTTGTGAAAAGGCTTAAGAAGGAGGCCATGTCAGCCCTGGCTGGGTAGCTCAGTTGGTTAGAGCATCATTCCGATGGGCCAAAATTGTGGGCTCAGTCCCCAGTCAGGGCACAAACAAGAATCAACTGAATGTGTAAATAAGTGGAACAAGTGGAACAATAGGTAGATCTTTCTTTCTTTTTCTTTCTCTTTTTTCTTTCTTTCTCTTCTTTCTTTCTTTCTTTCTTTCTTTCTTTCTTTCTTTCTTTCTTTCTTTCTTTTTCTTTCTTTCTTTTCTTTCTTTCCTTCCTTCCTTCCTTCCTCCCTCCCTCCCTCCCTCCCTCTGTCTCTCTCTCTCTCTAATCAGTAAATTTAAAAAAAAATTTTTTTTTTAAACAAAAATGTGGTCTTGTGGCAATGACCTTCTAGGGGCTAAGAGAGGTCATTGTCTTACAGCTAACAAGATAATGGGGAACTCAATCCTACAACCACAAGGAAATAAATTCTGCCAATAGAAGGGAGCATGGAAGGGATTTTTCCCTAGTCAGGTCTCCAATAAGAACACAGGCAGCTGCCACCTTGATTTCAGCCTTGTGGGACCCTCAGCAGAGATGCCAGGAAATATATGCCAGATTCTGGGCCATGAGAATTGTACGATAATGAATGTATGTTCTTTTAAACCACTAGGTTGATGGTAATTTGTTAGACAGCTATAGAAATCTAACACACCACTTGTTCTATTTCCCTTTGCCTTCCATTATCTTCTCCCCTGACGCTATTGTTTTCACCTAACACCTAAATAACCATGTGTTCTTTTCTCTGTCTCAAAATGTTCCAATGTGACTATAGCTTGATGAACCTCTTTAATAGATGTCTATATGTAGCTGTCTCTAGATTAATCTCCCCTCTTAAGTCCATGTCCTATTGTTACAGAAAAATGAAGCGACCAGACACTGAGGGGTTAGGAGCACGATCTTTATTTACGTGCACGGGCCCAGAGGAGACAAACTCCAAATTCTGAGCCCAGAACAATAGCCCCGCATTCCTTTTATGCTGGGCCAAGTGGGGGAAGGGTCTTGGGAGGTATAGATTTGGCGAGGAAGGGTTTACAGAGGTGAAAGAGAAGCATTTACATTATAAGTCAGGGCAATTAGCATTTCATCTTTGGTATCAGTCTTGACTTCCTCTACAGTATCAGGTTTGATTCTCTCTACACTATCTTTCCAATTGACTGATGGTCAACCCTATGTGGGCACCAAACTCCTTATCTGATGGCCCAAAATCCAAGGCCTTGTCTCTTCTATCTCATGCTCAAAGTACCTCCTCCCTCTAATTGGGCCAGTCCTGCCCATCGCATCTCCATTTTTTGAACATTTAGTCTGCAAGCATCACTGCGAAACTCACCTGGTTCCCTTTCCAGGTGATTAGAACCAATGACTGGCCAAGTTCTAATGGTTTTTAACAATACAACTCACATCAAGCCTTCTTTTCTATTCCAAATGGAATTCAGACCCTTATTACTACTGGTCTGGCCTTTTTCCTAATTTATCAAAAACTTGTTTTAAAATCTCTAGTATTTACAAGTAGGCCTTGCAAAAGGCAATGGAACTAATATCACTTCAAATGGGCTGTCAAAGCCCAACACATGTAAACTTCAGATCTCATCTCTGCTGACTGAAATGGCATCATAATATTTTTTAACATCTCTAGGCCTCAATTTTCTACCTGATTACTAGAGAGGATAATGTTTACTTCACAGCTATCTTGAGGATGATATGACAAACAATCAACAAATGGTAGCTATTCTAATGATTACCTGGAATACTGGAAACAGGACAAGTTTCCCTGTCAGTTAGGCTTGAGAGCTTAACAAAAAGGAAGTCTCCAGTTCCTCTTTCTATATCCCCTCACTAAGCCATCAGGGTGACCTTGACCAATGTTTTGCATGGTAACTTCATCAGAACATGTTTTGAGTCTCCATTCAGCTTGTAAACTCTTGGAGAATCTTAACAATATTGCTTGTGTATTCTAGTCTCCCTGAAAACTTCCTTAATGTTCATAAACATTAAGGAAGAAATCGAGATGTGGTTTAAATGGAAATGTGGGAGCATAAGGAGGGGAGGAAAGAGAGGAGAGTGAAAGGAGTGGATGCAATTGCCAGCCTTCCTCTCAGCTAAAACCAAAGTGAAGCAAAGATGCCCTGTGTGCTGAGGTTACTCTTAGTGAGTAATTCCTCTTGGGACACATGTGCCATTACTGAAATCAAGTCTTCTGGGAAGTTACAATTTTGCCATGGGAAGAGGCAGGCCGATTCTAGTGTCATTCAAATTAGCAGATACAACCCTCCCCCCAAATACCCAATATCAATGGAATTCTTTTGTAAAGAAGGGAAAGAATAAAGTGATTGGATATGCTCAACAACTTATAGCTAGCCTCCTTGCCCCAAATGTGTAAGTAGTTGAAAGTCTAGCTTTTTTGTTTTATAGCTGAAAATATCTCTGTATAGTGGGGAAACATCAAACCATGTTGCTAAAGAGATGACAACACTGAGATCTAGTGATGTCTATTAGCAGGCTGTCCCTTGGAGTACATAACAGTGATGCAAATTTATTTTTCTGTCACACATTGGGGATGTATCATTCATAAAAATTTATAAAAACTCTGGTTCTAATTGATGGCAAATAAACCAAAAGGCATCAGTTAAAACTGCATAAATACCTTCTTTTTAAGATGCTTAAAGAAGCTTTCACTGAATTCTTCCACCGATCATTGTCAGAGTGGAGATGTTCTGGTCAATATTCAAATAAGTAAGAACTTACAAAATTGTGTAGGAAGAGCATCTTAGAAAGGAAAAAAAATGAATATGTAGATCAAATTCACAGAAACGAAAGCAGGAAGGAGGTAGGGCATTTGGATAAAATTCACAAACAGGTGCAACAGCCTCAGATCCTATAGGGGATGGAAAATAAGAGAAGTGAAGGTTCTAGTTGACTTTGCCAGATCACCTGGCAGAGAGAGAACAAGCAGTGCCCAAGAGGAGCATCTCCAGTGGACAGTTCTAGCCTGGCCCTACCTGACGGATGTGTGTCACATGGTGATGGATGATGCTCTCGATAACGCTCTTCAGGGTGGTGGGGAGCGCAGGAAAGAACTTACAAACCCGATGTGCCAGAGATGGGGGTGGGAGGTAAAGAAGAGAGTATAACAAGGTTACGATTTGTTGAGAACACTTATAGGTGAGTTTCTACACATGATCTCCACAACTCTCCAAGGTAATAACCATTATACCCATTGTATTGGAGTGAAAGTATAGGTACCAACAGGCTAACTGAGAAGGTATATGAGGTTACTGTTGACCTCCCTGAGCCTTTGATGTTGGTGTAGGTCATGTGACTTGGGAGACAGTATCAGTGCTAAGCCTACACCTTAAGAAGTTTCGTCTTGTCCTTCTGGGAGCTTCTGACTACCATGAGAAGAACACGTGCCCGGTAACCCTGAAGCCTCCATTCTGGGCACCAACACAAAACAGGTAGAGCAGAGCCACCGCCCCCTACCTGCAAGCTTGCAGTATAAAAAAAGAGGTGTTCAGCTGTATCCATTAAAGAGGATACAATGACCCTGTCACATCAAACTGACTAATACAGCGAGTGATCAATTTATTGAGGTGTCTAAAATGAGTTTTTTTCTTAATTGCCACTTATTAACACTTGGTACAAGGCTGAAACACAGAAGCCATTTTCTAAACAAATGTTTAGTTTTCTTCTTGCTCAGAAAAGGTGAGAGAAGTTTATATAGAAAGCCATTTCTGATTTCCATCTCACGAACTCTAAATGTAGAGGAGTTCTTTTTTGCAGTGTTCTACTTCGGAGCGAACTTGATTCTTACAGCGTGTACCTCTTTTGCTCCGATTTCTTATGGCTTATGGGCCTAGGTTTTGGTTTTTCATCCTCCTTTAAACTGCTTTCTTGTGCTGTTATGCTTACAAATCGCATTAACTAAAAAGGCTGTATTTTATTCTTTTACATTATCTTCCCAATCAGTGTACTTTACTTTTCATCATATTTTTGTAAAGCTTAGCTAGTATTTTTTGTTTTTCCTTCCTGCACTTACCTTCATCAAGTTTTGATGACAGTCACTGCCCCTTTGATGATTCGTAGCCTTTGCTGAACACTGTGGAATTACATTCATAAAAGGTCTTGATGTCCTCTAGTAATCAAAGATCTCTACGACTTCCAGAAGTTTTCATCCTTCGAGATTAAGCCAGTAGTTTCAAGGACAGGGAGTTTCAGGGCAGCAATGATCCTTAACTATTCTCTCAGTCTTGGTTTCCCTGAATATTTTTTCCTTTCTTATTTAACCTCATGGTTAAAAATGTTACCATTAACTTCATTCTGTTTCTTGCATCCATTATTCTTGCTTCTTCATTTCCCTTTATGATGTTGGCCTGATAATTTAGTATTTACGTTTTCCCGACAAACAGATAAACAACACATTACTGGAGAGCGAGAGCTCTCTCAACACAAAAACCTCTGCTAGCTCCTCCCCACTCCCACATCCGGCTGCTCGCTACCTGGTGCACTGGCCGCATCTTTTGCCAGCAGCACCCGCCAGTGCCTTTTATCACTTCCCATACACACTTTCTTAAAAGTGAACTAACTCTTGGCTTCCAGTATATATTTTAATTACTTAAAACTACTGATTGTTTTACTATTGAAGCAAGGGGCTCAATAAAGTAAAATACCCTACCTGAGACCTCACACCTAGTCAGTGGCAGAGCTGTCAAACCAAAGATCCTATAGGGGATGGGAAATAAGAGAAGTGAAGGTTCTAGTGAGGCACCGCGTTTCGTGTCCTGTCACGCCGCTCACATCCTGGGCCTTTGCTTCCATCTTCCCCTCTGCCCGACATGCCTCTCCAGCCCCACCTTGCAGAGAGCACTTGCGGACTCAGACTCTCAACATCAGTGCCGTCTCCTCTCAGTACCTTCCCTGATGACCCCGAGACAAAACTACTTGTTGCTCCATTTGTGTGTGCCCATTTTTATTAGGGAGGGAGTAGCACACTCTAGTCACACCTCTGTTTACCCCACTGCCACGCAGTTAGTTCCTTTTTAATCCTCACATTGCAGGTGCCCAATAAATGAGTATTGAACCTAACCTAAGTAAGAGGAAAATCGGAATAGCTATTACAATTATCAAAGATAAGGAATGAGTGGAGGAAAATGTGTGTGGCTATGCATCCCTACTGGTTATCTATTTTATATATATATATAATAGATAATATACATAATAATATGGTTATCTGTATAGGTAACCCATTAGGTTAACAGAGTACTACATAGATAACTCACATAAATTATCTATAGTATGCTGATGAAATAAAGATAAAAATTGAGTGCAAAATAAATAGTGGCCACATAAGTCTCCCTGTATGGTGTTTATCTTAACACAGGTTCTTTTTAAAAGTTTTTGAGGACGGTTTGTCAACGTTTCATATGCAAGAGACAACTAGAATGCAGATCACTTTACAGATAAAGATAGCTTCTCATTTTCACAGCTAAACAATTGAGAAAGGTCATGGGATCCTTAAGAGGTGCCTTTTGAAGAATAAGAGCTCCTGCCTCACATAACTTGCATAGTTCTCCTAGATGTAGAACTTGGAATAAGAATAAAATGTTCATGTGACCACACTAAACAATATGCCTTCTTGGATTTTGCCACCTACTAACATCACATTGTCTATGCTCATTTATATTTGATTAAAAAAAACATATTTCAGGTTTTTGTTTTTGTTTTTTACTTATAAGGTCAAGAGAGATCAAAGCACCTGCTAGAAGAAGCGTCAATCAATTGCTTCGATGACGGCTGGTAGGGACCATCTACCTCTTCTGTGTCCTCTGTTTCTCCCGACAATTATGTTCCCACTGGGAATCTTTCAAAGCCTCATCCCACTGTCCATCTCTTAGCATTTGGAACATAAATATTGAGTATTTTAGCTTCCAAATCTCTACTGACAGCACAAACTAAAAGAAAATCTATATGCTTATAGTCACTTTGAAATGGGTAAACTAGATAACCAGTAGGAGTCAAAGGCCCCTGTGACTTTTTCTCTTTCAGGCTTATTTTCTTCCCTTTCTTCTCTGTCCTGTGGGGTAAGGGCATATGGGATAATTTCAAGGTGTACATCTTCTGACCCACCCGGGCAAGAATGATCATACCAACCCAGTCCTCCACAGGACCTCTGGAGTGACACTGTCACATTTCTCTGCTGCTAAAACACGCTGCTGATGTACATTAACTTGTATCCTTTCAGGTTTTAATAATAAATTCAAACTGTCTCTTCAAACCATTTTATTTAATGCCTTGACAGACTTCTGCTGGCGTAACTCTAGATAAACGCTTGCTTCATCCCAAAAAGATATCAGGAAGAATAACTTCTCTTCAATTTACTCCTGCATGTTGCCTGTTAATTATTTTGAAACATTTTGCAGTAGATGCCTCAGTCCCATTAAATAAAATATCTATCTTAAATCCCTTACCCACTTCCACCTGCATCACAGTTTTTATACTTGGCAGTGTTTTTTTCGAAATAACATTTTACTAACTACAACATTCATAGCTAAACCAAAGGACAGAAGGATCATTTGTAACAATGTTTTCCTCATCTGTAACACATATCACAGGTTTTTCTTTTCTAGTTGATTTTACATTGCCTCCAAAACAAATAAATAGTATCCCTTGCATTCTGGGCTATGCAATGAAACAGGTAATTTATACCGTACATGACTAAACTGCACTGACTGGGCAGAATCAACCACGTGGAAGGAAAGTGGTGGTGGATCGCAGGACCACCCCTTATCCCTCAGGCGGCGGCAGAGAGGGCTGTCTGTGCTAGTGGCCAGCCGTCAGTGTGCATGGGTTGTTCGCTGTGATTTGTGTTAGCAGGTAGACTATACAGTCAACACTGGTCTTGGCCAAAGCCCCTGGAAAGAAACTGCAAACCCTAAACATCTAGTCCTTTCAAAACACTCCTAATGGATAAAGAATGAAAACATAGTCACCAACATTTCCAGGGAGTCAAACTAGTATATGACTGTTATTGGAGTGGATTTTTAAATGAAAATATTTAGATATGATGGCAAGACAGTTTTTCATAATCCCTGATCTGATCTAGAAGTAGATGTATTATTGGGGAATTACATACTTCATGATGTAATTTTAAAAAAAGGATTTTTTTTTTTTTACCACCAACTTAGCTTATAAAGAATGGTTCACATGCCTGATGAAACACCAAAGTAAACATTTAATTTACATAGTTGAGGAGGCAAGAAAGCTAACGGGCACCTAAAGGCCTAGACCACCTTTCAGTTCCGTTTCAGAGTAAGACAAATGCCAGATTAAGTTATTTCTATTCAAAAATCTAATCGACACATACGTATTTTGCACCTGCTATATGCCAGGTGCTGTCCTAGGTTCTAGGCGCACAGAAGTGAACAAAAGAGATCAAAACCCTCGCCCTCATGGAGCCCATTATAATCAATGTGTTTTGTTCATCTTCACAGATATGAGCCCAAACAGGTATATTTTCATTTCTAAAGTATTTTATGTTGAAATGAACTCAGTTCACATTTTATTCGTTCTCTTAGAGAATATGGATTTTTAAAAGCCAGTTTTCTTCAGAAAATGGTTGCCTGATGTCTAGGAAAAGCATTTTTGGTCTGAGATTTTTTAACGACTCTTCTGCTTCACAAAATGCTATGCTGTGAATGAAATAGCACAGGCTATGGAAAAAGTAAAAAACAGACAGAAAGAAAAAAAATTCCAAGTGAAAGTGAAGTAGAACATCTAATATGCACCGCCTATTTTGTACTTTCCTGCTTGATTTTACTTTTATGACATCCATCTCTGCCTGCTCACAGAGGAGGTCCATTAAAACCTCAAGCTTGCTATAGCTTTCTTGAAAATTTGCAAAGTGGCAAACAAATTGAGAAGACCATGTACCTTAAAAACTCATCACTATTGCTCTTGATCAATAGCTGGCATCAATAAATCTTAGATAGACATGTGGGCAAGACTGTTGGAGCCAGGCAAGGATTTTTCTTAATATGGATACTGATGTCATTTAGGTAGAGAGAAGCTGGACAGATTTGCAATAAATGGGACGTGATTATATAATACATCCAAACCATAAATAAACGCTCCATTAAGTTATAAAATTATATATGTCCTTAGGAGAGCTTCCTGTCAGCCACTTAACTTAGAGAAAAAAAAGGAAAGCTCTATTAATCATTCATTCAGCTGAAACTTGCTGAATCGACATTCAGAACAACACGTCCTTATCACCACCGCGTGTTGAGTTTACCAGACACTGCTCGTGGGTTACATGCTTCACCTCATTTCATCAATGAGAAAACCTGGAAGTTGGGTATAATTTTTATTCTCATTTTATAGGTGAAGTAAATAACACTCAGAGAAGTTACATTATCTGCTTGTGATAACACAGTCAACTACATAATCAGACAGCAAACGGGGGCTGTCAATCTCCTAACCTCATAATCTCCCTTCACCCCAGATTTATAAAAATATAATTGACATAACATTGTGTAGGTTTAAAGTGTGCAACATGTTGATTTGATGCATTTATATGTTGCAAAATTATTACCACCTAGCTTTAGCTAACACCTTCACGACTTTACATTTCTTTTTTGTGATGGGAGCATTTAAGATCTAAGTTCTTGGCAACTGTCAAGCACATAATGTAGTATTATTAACTATAATCATCATGCTGTACATTAAAGCACAAACAATGTATTCATTTTATACCTGGAGGTTTGTGCTGTTTAACCAACATTTCCCCTTCTCCCCCACTCTTCACTCCTGGTAACCATCATTCTAGCCTCTATTTCTGTGTTCAGTTTTTTTTTTTTTAGATTCCACATATAAGTGATACACAGTATTTGAGTATTTGTTCCTCTCTGTCTATTTCATTTAGTATAATACCCTCAGGTCCATCCATGTTGTCTCAAATGACAAGATGTCCTTCTTTCTCATGGCTGAAAAATACTTCATTGTGTGTATACCACATCTTCCTTATCCATCCATTGGTTGAAAAACACTTAGGTTATGCTTCTAAATCTTGGTTACTGTGAGTCATACTGCAATAAATGTATATCTTCAAGATCTTGTTTTCATTTCCTTTGGGTAAATACCCAGAGGTAGGATTACACTATCCCATGGTATTTCTATTTTTAACGTTTTGAGGAATTACATGCTCTTTCCACAGAGGCTTCACAAATTTACATTCTCATCAACAGTGCACAAGGGTTCCCTTTTCCTACATCCTGGTCCATGCTTGTTATCTCTTGTCTTTTTGATCACAGCCAAGCGAAGAGTGTGAGGTGGTATCTCAGTGTGGTTTGGATTTATGATTAGTGATGGTGAGCACCTTTTCATGTACCTGTGTCCGTTTCTACACCATCTTTGGAAAAATGTCTATTCAGTTCCTTTGCCCTGAATTTAAAAAATTGCTCTTTTTAAAACTGAATTGTTTTTCTTCCTATTGAGTTGTGTGAGTTATTTATACATTTTGGATATTTACCTCTTGCCAAATAAATGTTTGCAAATACATTCTCTCATTTTGTAGGTTGCCTTTCCGTTTTGTTGCTTCCTTTGCTGTGCAGAACCTTTTAAGTTTAATGTAGTCCACTTGTCGATTTTCTCTTTTGTTGTTTGTACTTTTGGTGTCAAATTCAAAAAAATATCACTGCCAAGACTGATAACAAGGTGCTTACCGCTTACTCCCTATATTTCCTTCTAAGAATTTTATGGTTTCAGGTCTTGTGTTCAAGTCTGTAATTTACTTTGAGTTGATATTTATGCATGATAAGATAGGGGTAAGTCCATGGTCTTCACTATTCCATTTTACTCTTCCCAAATCAGTTGTTTAATATGAGCATTTATTAGTATCATCAGCCTATAGTTGGTTAATGTTTGGTTAAAGCAACAAAAGCTGCCTTAAAAATAAAAAATAAAATACTATTTAACATTTATTGTAACTTAGGACATTAAAATGTGCTTCCATTCACCACATCTTTGTTGAATCAGGAGTCTATTTGAATATGAAATGCTATTTGAAGTTCCATTTCTACTTTATTATATAAATGGTAACAATACTGCACTAATTTCTGAATTGAAAAGGACTTTGAACATTATCTAATGAATGACAAACTAGGATTTAGGTTCTAATACAAGCTTAATACTACTATTTGATATATAATTGTGAATAAACCATAACAATAATGATAATAGCAGCTAATATTTGTGGATCCTTGTCCATCAGAATTACTTTAAGCATGATAGATGTAAAACTCACTCAATCTTCACTACTTTATGAGATGGACCTCATAATCCCCATTTTATAGGAGTGCACCTGTGGCACAAAAACTATCTTTCCCAAGGGCACAGAGCTACCGAGTGGTGGAACAAGGACTTGAATCCAAGTCGGTATAGGTTCAGAGCCCAGCTCTCCATTACTATACTGTTCTGCTATTTAGTAGCAAAAACACAATTTTCCCAATGTACCAATTTCTCTATGATGCTTCTTTGACCACCCAAATTTACATCTCCCTCATTTCATCCATGTTTTGAGACTTTGACTCTTTAACTTATCAGCCTGATTTTGTGAACACACACAGTTTCTCCCAGCAGATCATTGCTTCTGAGATCAGGGATTGTCTTTAATTCTCTCTATTATTTATAGTACCTAACTCTCACCATGTACTGGCTATAGTAGACAATGAGCAAAAACTTCCAGAACTGGACCTCAAAGGAAAAAAAAGTGATGGGCAGCTGACAAACATATTGCTAATTTATGTTAACTAAATTTGATGGAAGACCATGGACTTACCCCTATCTTATCATGCATAAATATCAACTCAAAGTAAGTAAGACTTGCCTATATAAAACAATCCATAACCAAATTCAGGGAAAATCCAGAACTAAATATCATATTTTATAATGAAGTGTTGGGTTGGCCAAAAAGTCTGTTGAGTTTTTTCTATAAAATAATAGACATATTTTTCACTTTTACCAATAACATTATTGATTTGGATATTTTGACTATATTGGCTATCTCCTGCATGGTGTAACATTGATTGTTCTCAATTAATGTCTTGATTTGACTGCTATCAACCTCAGCTAGTCTACCCAACCATGGAGCATCATCCACAGAGAAATCTCCAGCATGAAACTTGGCAAACCATTTTTGACACATTCAATCAGTCATAGCACCTTCTCCATACACTGCACAAATCTATTTTTGCACTTCACTTGCATTTTTTTTAATTTTAAATTTTATTTATTTACATTTTAGAGAGAGGGGGAAGGGAGGGGGAAAGAGAAGAAGAGAAACACTGAGATGTGAGAGAAACACTGATCAGTTGTCTCTTGCATGCCCCCAACCAGGGACCAGCCCACAACTTCGGCATGTGCCCTGACCGGAAATGAACCAGTGACTTTCTGGTTCACAGGCCGGGGTTCAATCCACTGAGCCACACCAGCCAGGGCATATTTTTACCTTTATTGAAACAATAAAGCACAATATGCTGAAATGCTGAGCATTTTCTTCTATTTTAAATATTAAAATAACTACACAAAAATTTATAAATTTTGATGAGTTCTTTTTGTAAATGCATGCTGATACAACAGCTGTCACAATGCAATTTAACAAAATTATTTCAAATGAAGTTAAAGACAGCTAAGAGCTACAAGGGCCATCTTACAGAAAAAAACTAAACAAACTCTTTGGCCAACCCAATATTTAACTAATAGGTATTTGCCTGATTTAATTTAAGATATTGCGCACCTGATGCACCAAAATCCTGGCTTGTCCCTTCAATTAATAGATATCTACATAGTTCAAGTTCAAGAACAGGTGCCTGGAATGATGTATCGTGGTATTTTAGAAATACTTAAAAGTTAAGAAAGTTCAATATAGTTATATATGAGTCTGTCTGGAAAAAGTCCAGCCATTATTAATATAATGAGAAAGGTTTGTGCGATATCAATGTAACCTGGTAGTCAAGGAGAGTGGATGGGAATGCACATGTGTAAACAATGATGACTTGACTGTGCTAGTCAGTGGGAGTGGGTGACGCTATTGAGTGAGCATGTGTACTGTGTGGCCAACACATTCAAAATGGCTGAGCGAGTAGAGCAATGAATCTGCATCAAATTTTGCATTAAGCTTGAATATTCCTGCATGGAAACTGTTCGGATGATTCAGAAGGCCGCAGCTATGGGCAATTGGTGATTCACAGCTCCACTGCAACAACACACTTGCTTACACATCGCATCTCATGGAGAGTTTTTTAGCAAAGCATCAAATCGCCCAGGTGACTCAGCCCCACTACAGCCCAGATTTGGTGCCCCGAGACTTCTGGCTTTTCCCAAAACTAAAATCACCTTAGAAAGGGAAGAGATTTCAGACCAGTGATGAGATTCAAGAAAATACGATGGGGCCACTGATGGCAATTGGGAGAACTGTGTGCGATCCCAAGGTGCCAACTTTGAAGGGGACTGAGGCCTCATTGTCCTATGTACCATTTTTCTTATATCTTATATCTTCTTCAGCGAATGTCTCTATTTTTCATATTACATGGCGGGACACCTTCTGGACAGGCCTCTTATGTTAACTATATATTGCTAACTTAAGGAACTCTATAAGTGAATTTTAAGAGGAACTATTCTTCTTTAATCATCATTTCCCTTTTACTAAGACAGTAGGAAAATAAAAACACTCTTGCTGATCACCAACTAATTCCATTGTTGGATGGACCCAAGCTCCCCAATCTCTTTTAAAACATAGTGAATGCTGTCCATGGTGCCTAGAACTTGGAATTGGTCCAGACTACCTTCTAGCAGATGGCATAATCTACTTCCACTAAGCTCAGTTTTATGTTGAACCAGAAATATGTATATTTATTGTCAGGCACACTGTACTTGTGATTGTATTTCTACGATGTAAGCATAACATAAATTGATGATATTACAAGTTCAGAAAAGAGATCTAGTAGTGTCCATTACTTCCTTGGAAAGATAAGATAAATCCAAGGCATGAAGACAATTGGCTTTATAATAGATATAGAATAGAAAAGTTTACAAGGTGGGAAAAAGCATGGTAAAATTCCAGAAGAGCTGTGCGTTAGAATGCTTTCCTAGTATCCACATTTTGGCTCTACTTTGAACAAACCTTAAGCAGTGCATTATGATTATAACTTACACAAGAAAGTAGAGGTGGAATGCAAAATAGCAAATTCATATTCAAACAGGGTCTAGGTTCAACGAAGGATTAATAGACAGATGCACGTTTTAATACCCTAAGTCAAAATATATGTTTAAACAGTGCTTTAAATTTTTTCTATTGTTAAAGCAACATTTGTTGTTTTAATCAATTAACAAAATAGAGGTCACAACTGGCTATATGCGAGCCGTCGGTGACCAAAGGCAAGAAGGGCTCCGGTCCTGAGCTTGACTTCCAGACGTGCCCTTATTCCACACATTCCGACCTGTTTCCCGCATGCCAGCGCTGACATCCTCAGAGTCTCTCCTCATGTTCTTTGTTATAGCCTCTTATGCACAAGGGTTTCCTCCCAGAAATCCTTCTTATAACACCCCTGAGCACTGAAGACAGCCATTCTTTCCCACCTATGTACTTGCTAGTCCTCTATGCTTCACTCCTTCTTCGCCTGGTTACAGACATCACCTCTTCCTCTTTTCCTGACCCTCCAGTCTTATTCACATCACCTCCTTCGTGTTCCCTTATCTCTAGATACACACTGGCCCCCTTTTTATTTTCGCTTGGCTGTGTTCATCCTTGGCTGTAAGCACCATGAGAGCAAGAACCATGCCATTTTCATTTACTATTGATCCCTAGCGTCCAGTATTTCACCTGGCAGAAAATAAGTACTCAAATACTTATTCAATTTATAGATAAACTAATTAATGAATTAATTCAGGCAGCCAAAGTTTCCAAAGGCTAGATTCTTCCTTTCTCACTGGTGATTTCTATATGGCACCCTGTATGAAGCCACGTAAGGCTTCCTTGCGCTGTAAGACTTCAAGTAGGACTTTTTACATTCACTTCTGAACTCTCTCTTTGTTTTGAATGTGGGACTCTAGGGACTGATATCAGATGACAGGTGCTCAGACACATGACACTCTGAGTCACAGGGTCTGAGTCCACGATTCTTCTGGCACATCTTCCTCCTGAGATTACTAACCACCAGAACCACACGGAGCAGCCCAGTAAGATGGCAAATGGCACTTGCTTCTCTCTAGGGGTCGTGTGTCTCTTGACCCCTGGATGTCAAGGATCCCTCCTTTTAAATTCTCAAACCCTCCCTGACCAGTGTGGCTCAGCTGATTGGGCATTGTCCTGCAAAGCGAAAGAGCACCAGTTTGGTTCCTAGATAGGGGAGGCGCCTCGCCTGAAGGTTGGGTCCCTGGTTGGGGCACGTATGGAAGGCAACCGATCGATGTTTCTCTCTCACATCAGTGTTTCTCTCCCTCTCTTTCTCCTTCTCTTCCTCTCTCTAAAAGTAAATAAATGAAATGTTAAAAAAATTTTTTTCAGTTAGGTAAATAAATAAACCCCTGGAAGGGCAGAAGGGCATATATTGTCTTTCAGAAAGAGTTTTACAAAGAGACTATCTCAGAAAAAAAAAAAGGTATTCCAGAGACAACATATTTTCTTCTCTTTGGGCCTGTTCAAAAGTCCCTCCCTTCTCCCATTGCTTTGTGGGCAAGAGGCTCACACACTGGCCTACTGCACCAAAGCCGTGTTCACATTCGTGCTGCTTTCCATCACATTTTAAATCCTTTCCTCCTTCCCAGCACTCACTAGGGACTCTCCCCACTGCTTTACATCTGCGGCCCCACAACTGGCCACACTCAGTCACAGCCCTGCCAGTTCCAGCTTGACCTTGAGGTCTGAGTCTCACTTAATGGAGGCAACGGAGTCAAGAGCATTATTTATTAGCAAGTCAAAAAGTTTTTAAATAACGAAAGGGTCCCATAGCTTCTTTATGTGGTGCCAGGAACAGCTCATGGCCCTGGTCTGCTTCTCCACCCCACTCAAATTCCAGACTGAAAATTGGAACCTACCCCACCAAGAGTTCCCAAGACTAGATTTTTTCCCCCAATCATGGGGAAATTGAACTTGCTGTATTTCTACATCATTTGGTTCCAAATGTCCTGCTGCCTATCTCTACTTGCAAAGTAACATATAAATGAAATATTTTATACAACTCCATTCTAATTTTTAAAAGAAACTTTAGATATTTCGAATTAAAAGCATATACCAAATAACAAAAATGACCTAAATAATAATAAAGACCATATGCTGAGTGTTAACTGTGTATCAAGTCCTATTCCTAGAACTTTACCTGCATTTTTATTTAATTCTCTCAACAATCCTGTGAGGAATGTACTCAAGAAAGTCTGGCATTAAAAACTTTCCCATAGTCATAGGGAACATGAAGTCATTTGTCAAGCTCCCAGTTCAAACTATGTTGCTCACAGAATCTCCAGACATAACTGAACAAATACACAAAATTTATAAGACCTACGGTTTTTCTCTTGGCTTCCTGGCTTTTTGTAATATTCCACGGGGCAACAAATGTCCAGGATTTCTCATTTCAGAATATGTTCTCTAAAGCAAGCTCCGCCACACACGTGCTCTGCGGCATGTCTCTCCAGTTGCTCAACCTGGCGGACTGAACCTGAGTGCCGGTTACATAGGGCAACTCATTATGTTTAACACGAGAGGTGCTTTGATGTTCTCATTACAATGTGACACTGATACTCTAGCAAACTGCAGCCAGTGGGAGCAATATATCGTGAGCTTCTGAGGTGTCATATCGTAATAACCGGTTACAGGAAATCATCCTTTCTCAGAAATTTGTGGATTTACCCCTTTTGTTTCTGTGGTTTGTTCTTAGAACTCTTTCAAAGCCCAATAGGGTGGACCAGACAGCATCACTATCTTTATCTGAGGAAGCAAGTATAAAAGTGGAACAATAGGGGAAATAGGAAATTTTACACTGAAAGGACCTAACTCTGAATGCGTCGCCAGCTTTTGATACATCTTTGATGAACTCTAGCTTTACAGTCTTCAGGTCCCTCCTTGATTGTGCTGTCAATTACAATAGTTTGACCAAGTTGCTTGCCTACCAACAAAATGTCAATGGAGGGAGTTTATTCATAAAACTGTACAAGTTACTAAAAATGACTAGCAATTATTAATCAATAAATGAAGATGCTCTTCTTGAAGGTATTTTCCTGGGAGCAAGACGAATCTCCACACAGTTAACAATGAAGTAACTCACTGAATCATTTTAAAAGTGGGCTGAAGAAAACAACAGGATCTTTAAAACCATTTACCATCTCAAACTTTCTCCTTAAACAACTGTTTCATTTTTCATTTACCTTAGAGAACAGGCACAAGAAAAAAATCATTTAACCTGTAGAGATCACAACATACAGACACGCTTTTTAAAAACAGCCATATATGAACTGGTTAATATAATCAAGTTGTTGTCAAGTCATTATTAGAAGTCTTAGACCAAAAATTTCTTTGAGTTAATACTTGATTCTGTGTGTGTGTGTGTGTGTATGTATATATATATATATATATATAAAAGAAATATCTATAACATAATATTGTTTTTTTAAATCCATGTTATGCTACACACAAAATGCCTTTAAAAGTTTGACTTTCTGTCCTACCTATCCATTGTCCTTCTGAAAGTTAACTCTTCTCCAAGTACCATTATTTTAGTCTGTCATTCTAGGTCATTTTTCCTCCTAGTCACCCTTAAAGAGATATGATTCTCCCTTTCTTTTCCAAAAGAGATGTAATTTCCTCACAATGCCTGACTGATTTATCATCTAGTTGAGGGAACCGGTTCATCTTTCTAATTAACAAAGACATTTTATACAGGATCAAAAGAAATTTTGGTGGTGGAGAAGTGGGTTATAGAAAATGCAAGATCTGACTCAACTGTGTTTTTAAAAAATCCCCCTAGTAGAGGAGATAGAGTGTGTAATTTTAAGCAGCGCAGTGTTTTCTTGATGTGGTCCTGATGGCATCACCTCAGATGTGGCTTAGGTAGCTTGGCCCTACCTGCTGACTCCACACGGATTAGCACCAGCACTCTAGAACAGTGGCTCTCAAACACTAACGCAGTTGAGTGTGGCTGAGAGAGCTTGTCAAAACCGAGTTTCCTGGCTCCCCTCTCTAGAGTTTTAGATTCACTAGGTCTGGGTGGAGCCCATGAACTGGTACTTCTAACAAGCTCACATGTGATGCAAATTGCTAGCCTGAAAACCAGAGTTTGATAAATCACTCTAGGGCACTGTGCTTTCAAAGCAGTCAAGGTAAACTGTATCATTTACCTGCTTTTAAACTTCTGTTCTTGGGTTTTCCTCATCTGCTGCTTTAAGAAGCACTTGGTCTTTAAAGAAACCACACTGCTGAAGGAAGCTATCTTTTTGTTTAAAAATAAATAAAATAAAATTGGAGCCAAAGTCATGTATCTTCACTTGGAACAAAAAGCAAGCTGACTCTGGCTTACAAAAGCCTAACTCATTCCTGATCCTTTGTCATCTGAGAGAGATGTGAGCCTATGTCAAAAATGCACACTGCACGTTCCCAGAAAGCCACTCACGGGGCCAAGTGTAATTGATTTAAGCCTGTCTAAACTTGCTTTTCTTTTTTCCCTGTAACTCATGGTTTGTTTTTTGTTGTTTTTTTTTTTCTTTTCAAGAAAGAACTCAAAGACAAAGACGCAGATGTCACTTCACAAAACTAGCAAACTTTAAAGCAAAAAAAGAGAAGCATTTCTGTTTATATCAAGATGCGCTCCGTAACCCCTCTACTCATTCTCCTAAGCAAAGAGAAAAATGGGAGACAAAAAATAGCCACTCTTTAGAAATGGTTAAGTAAAAAACCATCTGAAAGTCAGATTGTTGGTAACATTTCCCTGCCTTTTGTGTGTAAATCTACCTGGTGGTAAGGTTGGAAGACCAAATCTCTAAGAAAGAAAGAGACATGCTCCTTGCCGTAAAACAGCCCCTGCAAAACCGAATGCCTAGAGCATAAGTAATGCAAGGAGGAAAGTTAATGGATCAAGCCAGGAGTAAGGAGAGAGGTGGGGAGGGAGGAGAGAGGGAGGGGGAGAGAGAGAGAGAAAGAGAGAGAGAGAGAGAGAGAGAGAGGGACCATGGGGAACTTAGGAGTCCAACCCTTATCTAAAGATAGCTGCTATTTCTTAGCTCTAGATCAAAGTCCAATTCTGGGAACATCTTTATTTAGGTCATCCCTGGAACTGTTTCTATTTTCTGTTTTTTCTCCTAGTCCTATTTCTTTATTGCCTAATGATTTTAAGCTGAATTACAGATGTTATATATGAAAAATTATAGAGAAACTGAATGACAGTAATTTCCTCCAAAGAAGGTTCATCCTAATCTCTGGTAGGCAGCCTGACATGGGACAGGTCACTTTATACGATTCGGGATGAAGCTGACTCAAAATTGGCTGGTGCTTTGAAAGGTTTGGTCGGCCTCTTTTGCTCACACTATTGGATATACTGGGTTGGCCAAAAAGTTCACTTAGTTTTTCTGCATGATGGCTCTAGTAGTGCTTAGTTGTCTTTAACTTTATTCAAAACAATTTTTTTAGATTGTATTATGACAGTTGTCATATCAGCATGCATTTTAAAAAACACATATCAAAACTGGTGAATTTTTGTGCAGCCATTTTCATATCAAAGATGGAAGAAAATACGCAACATTTTTGGCATATTATGCTTTATTATTTCAAGAAAGGTAAAAATAAATGGAAGTGCAAAAAAAGATTTGTGCATTATATGGAGAAGGTACTGTGACTGATCAAACATGTCAAAAGTGGTTTGCAAAGTTTCTTGGTACTGTTAACATTTTGGCCAAATAATTCTTTGCTGGGGGGCTGTCTTATGCATTAGAAAGATGTTCAGCAGCACCCCTGGCCTCTGCCAACTAGAAGCCAATAGCGGGAGATAGCCGCCATACTCAAAATATCCAAATCAATAAGGTTATTGGTGAAAATTAAAAATGTGTCTTTTATTTTATGGAAAAAACTAAACTGACTTTTTGGCCAACCCAATAGTTTGAAAGTCAGTGTTTACCAATATCCCTTGTCCTTCATGGGTTTGTCCTTCATGGATAGTGTTCTCCAATTATTTTATCCTTAGCAATACCTGTCAAAAACTCTGCTTTGCTTTTTCAGTAATTTGTTTCTTAGCTTTCTGGCTTCATACCCTAGAAAGTATAGGAATTAGGCAAATACCTCAAGGGGCAAAACTGCCCAGGATCGGACTAATTACCCAGTACATTATTCCCTCTGAGATCTTGGCCACTCAAGTCCTGGCTGCTTCAGCAGCTCTCCACTTCAAGGTTTGTATCTCTAGCCTTGTGAGACTGCCAAAACTTCTTTGGTCTTCTCAGCCTCTTCTGCATGGTATTTTGCCTGGTTTCTCAGCTTTTCATCCCAAGCCAAAAACTGGCAAGTTCCCTGAAGGGAAAAGCAGCTTGTAAAATGCTGGCCCACCACTCCATAGCTCCCTGCACTCCAGGAGTCTCGGATTTTTTGGCAGCTCTTCGATGTCTTCAAATTAAGTAAGTTTCAGATTTCGTTTACATTTGGCTTTTCTACTGTTTTCCAAGGAGCGGTGCTTTGTCACAAGCCACTCCAATTTGGCCAGAGGCAGAAGTCACCAAGCTAATTTAATACGGTAACATAATGACTTCCCCAAGAAATAATGTTTTTCTTTTGAAATCTGGGGTTTGGATTCAAATTTAAACACTTACTTCACATTACCTATGTAGAAATTATTTTAATAAGAATTGACTACAAATGTAATAATATATATGCCATTTCAAAGAAGACATCAAATAATTCTTGTGGTTCAGTGATCTCCTTTAAGACAGATATGTCAAACAATTTTTAAAAATTTGTCAGCAGCCTTAAAAGAAATTTCAAATAACCATAAACCAATGTTAGACTTTAGAGTATGTGAGACACTCTAGATAGATATTTGATAATAGATGGATAGCAGGCAGAGGAATGGTTTCATGTAGTATAGTAATAAAAAAAGTGACAAGACACACACCCTTAGGCTTACCGAGGAGCAAGATGAGAACGCTGTTGACAGAATAACACCTTGCAGTTGCCAGTAATTGGCCCTACTTGAAATAAAGAGCTAGAGATTTAAATGGGAGTGCCATCTGACTTAAGCCTTTCTGTATAATACGGAGGCCTGGATAAGGATGTACACAGGGGGGATAGGAAAATAACCAAATTATTCCCATTCCATTTGTCATGTCCAACTACCTTCCAATATTCATGAGAATTCATCTGTGGGAGAAAGCAGAAGAGCAAGAACAGATTCTCTTTATCATGAACGCTGAAGGCTCTGCGAGATTATTGTCCTGTAGGGACACCTGGCCTGAGGAGCAAGAAGTTCCCTACCGTGTAGGTGGTTGGAGAACGTCAAAATTGCCTCAGTATGACACTGTCCGGAGTGATGATGAACTAAGTTCCTCTAGAACTGAGACTGAGTACATGGTGAGTCCCTGCCGGGGAGGCTCTAGTCTCTTCTGTAGCCTGCCCTGTGGGTGGGGTTATCATGAGCAAATACCCAGGCCTCCAAAGGATGAGGCTGCGGAAGGGCATTGGAACATGACAACTAAATCAACGACTTGATTTTCACAATGACCTAGTTTTAAGATTGAGTCACACATACACACAAAAGCTTGGGTCTAAAAACAAACAATAAATGCTAATAACTTTAGCTTGGTGGATAACATCAAATGGTATCAACTAATGGCCAAAGAAAGGAAGAAAGGAAAGAAAGAAGGAAAGAAAGAAGGAAGGAAAGAAGGAAGAATGGAAGGAAGGAAGGAAGGAAGGAAGGATGGAAGGAAGGAAGGAAGGAAGGATGGAAGGAATGCAGGTGGGCACATAACCTGTATGCGGCTGGCACTGTGTCAAGGATATTAAGTGAAAGGCGTTCATCATTAGAGGTAAATACTCTCATAATCCTCACTTTTATAGATGAGAAAAGTAAAGCACAGTGGTTTAGTAACTCACTCAAGGCAGTAGGTGGTAGTGTCAACTCAAAGCTAGGTTTTAGAACTCCACATCATGAGTTTAACCACGCAGCTTTACTGGTCTCCTGGGCTTCACGGATCATCTTAATGTCTAGCTATTCGCTGTAATTTAACAACATGCCTGTGGATTATGGACATGTGCCTTTCCTAGCTGTCCTTAAATTCTGAGCTCAATGTAAAATTAATGACATCCCAGGAGCTGTGATTCTTCCTAGCACATTTTGCTAAGAACATGGTTTATGAAATCTTTCTATCTAGTTGAAATGCGTTGAGGTCCTAAGTCTTGCCAGGAAGTTCATTCGATGGGGCTATTACACACTGGCCATGTAAACTGCTGTAAGGTCTAAGAAGACTTCATTCCTGCCAGTCCTTTACCCCCAAGTAATAAGCAGCTTAGTACATTTGGGAAATGAAGCACTCGTTTATTCCCTTTCACAAGTTACTAGGCTGCATAAAGATCAGTCACCTCTACAAAAGGGTGGGAAATTACCTTTCTGGCTGGTGGAACTTGCCTCCTTCAGTGCTGTTTCAAAGTACACATTAGTGTTTGACTAAGTATCTTAGAGGAGGCACAAGCCTGCTTTGATTATCTAGAAACTCCACACTTAAATCTGCATTCCAATGAGCATTTCTAAGCACTAGCGGAAAGAGACCTGGTCCCCGGGTCTGCAGGCCAGCGTCCTGTCCCTGGCTTTTCTAAGAGCTGTGCAACCGTGAGCAAGTCACACTGTGAGCCTCAGCTTTCTGCTTAATAAAAGGAAGGTGCCTACTGGCTCCATGACGTTCTTGTAAAGATGGTAATTGTGAAAGTACTTTAAAAACTATTCAAACATAAGATCATGTGTGTGATATATACACATACACGGTGGGGCAAAAGGAGGTTTACAGTTGCTCATATGGAAAATAATAAAAGAATTAATAAAGAAGAATGCAAGAAGAAACTCTGTGTTTCACATACACACAACTGTAAACCTACATTTGCCCCACCCTGTATATAACATATATATGTGTGTGTGTGATAAATCACTAACACACACACACACACACAGCACCAAGGGCTAAACCATGCATATTATCCGGAAGCCAAGGAGTTTATAAGGACAACCAGAAGACAGCAGACAAGAGAAGTCTGCTAAGCCACTGGAGAGGAAGTGAGCCTAAGAGGAGATGCTGGGTTTCCATGGTAGTGGGAAAGGGCCAAGCAGTCCAGGCGGGGGGGGGCGCAGAGGGAGACGGGAACACAGGTTGGCTCTAGAAGTGGGTCCTGGAGAGCCCCACTAATGAGCTCTGGGTAGGTATAGAATTCTAGAAAGAAATTGCAGCAGACAAGATTTGCTCATAATAAAAAATAACTTGCTATAGAAAATCTGTGTGCCAGGATCCTGCTTGATCCCAATAACAGACCAGTGAAGGCATGCTCCCAATGTACTGATTATGTACAGAGGCTTTCAGCAGTTTATGAACTTCCAGGTCCAGATAGAGGTCAGTGGCAGAGGTCAGGCTTGAACAGGGACTGGCCTGGACTCCAGGGCCTGTGCTCCTTGGCCACCTTGCTATGTGGTCACTTTCTCTTTATTCCACACCAGGATGTAAACCAGCACATCTATTGGGCTATACTTCTGTAGATGAGAACAAATTTGTGCTTAAATACGTGGGGAAAAGTCAAATGTTCGCAGTCCTATTTCCCTGCTGTGAGATCATGTGTGCCTTTCTCAACACCCTTACATATTATATGATTTTTTTTAATAATCAGAAAGAGAAAGCAATTTAAAAATTACAATGCATCTGTATTTTTCCTCCTTAAGACAACTATTATTACAAAATGATTCAGAACATCTGTGCAAATAAAATAGAAATAAGGGGGTACAAAAGGAGAGCTTGTTTAGAGTTAAATATATACATATCTACGGGATATCAGGACAGAGCTGAAAACAGTTGAGTGAACACCGTCTAATGAGGGGTTAGACCTGAGGCTCCTGATTGCAGTGGGAGATGAGGGGAGAAGGGAAGGGGGAGGGGCACCTTCAGTGAGGCTGGGGCAGGGGTTACTATAGGGCTCTTCTCAAGCTGGAGAGTCTCCGCCCTAAGACTTTCGCAGGGAAATCTAGTGAAAACTGTTAGTATAGAACCCACTGTACTGGTGGGAATAAGCGGTTAAACTTCAAATACATTGGCTTCCAGAAAGCCTAAGAATCACTGATATGCGAAGAGATAATCACTACAGAGCTATGCAATTTAGATAAGACAGTAGAGAGAGAAGTAAAAGAAAAGCAGGAAGCTCAAAGCAACATGAGGGAGCTCCACATTTGGAGACTAGAAAGAAGATAAAAGAAAATGAGGGGCAGGGGAGAGGTGAGTGAGGCTGAAGTGTGTAGGGGGAAGAATAAGAACATTCTAATAAAATGCTCATTTCTTATAATAGAAGAAAACTTTAAACATAAAACTCTGCTAGTTTTAAAAGGAAGTTTTTTTTTAAATAAAATCTGCAAATCTTTACCTGGATTTATAGAGAAAATGAAGAAGTTGGTTTCCATTTAGTAATATCAGAAACATCATAATCTCATATTTTTGGGAAGAGACCACAAAGGCTGTTTAAATGAGATTTATAAGTGAATTAAAACTTCTTCCAAATTAACTGCTTCCAAGAGTTTAGAGTTAAAGTGGGTAAGTGTAATTTGTACAGTATAATGAAAACTTGTTTCTATGAATTCTTAAGCCAACTATGAAGGCAGATAGAAAATTGTGGACAAAAAGGGGCAACATTCCAAACCTGACAAACGCAGGTGAGGCCTGACAAACCCAGAGACCTAACGTAACCACAAAGGATGGAATAGAATGAAAACTAACTAAAAGCAGGTCAGGGCTTGCATTCACTGCCCTAGGCTAGAATCTCCCACGACAAAAGTCAGTCTTCACCTCAATTGAGCCCATCTATTGTCTTTTTGCATCTATGATAACAGACCTTTGGAATGTCAGGTAACTTCCCTTTTTTCCTAACCCCTGGGGTACAACCCACCACACCAGAGCAGAGACCAAAATCCCCTCGATGTTATTGTTAGCATGTTAATTGTTGACTGTTACCTATCTTGTACCCACCTATGTGAAAGAAGTGTCTGTCATTTTATCTCCTTATCTGGTCCCAGAGGTCCCCACCCCTTCTATCTCTATGGATTTCACGTAAACCCCTTAGGCCTCCCCTAACCCCTTAGGTTTGATTATAATGTATAAAATAAGGTACAAATCTGCCATTTTCTGGGGCATTTTCTCAGTCCATTGAGGTTTTGCTTCCTGGCGAATGTTGTCAGTTTGGCTCACATGAACTCAAAAATTCTTATAAGTCTGGGCGTTTCTTATGTTGACAATATCGAAATGTTTTGAAATAAACATTGGTAAAATAGCAGTTAGTTCAAAGTCCAAATGCTTTTACTAATATTAAAAATACTTTCACAAAGTTTTATCTATCTGGCAATGTTGAACTTAACATGAGCCCGGGGCTCCCAGGAAATAGCCACGGTCCAGAAATCCTTACCATTTTGTGTTTGGGGAAACACCCAAAACCACAAAGACCACCTGCCCTTGGATACCACGATCAGATCCAGCCTCCACCCTACCTCAAGGACTCCCTTACGTCGCAAAACTACAACTTTTCTCCTTCCTTGAGACATTCCTCATTGCCGAACATTTCCCCTATTGCAAGTATCTGAATAAAATCATCTCCTCAATTGCCTGGGGGCAAGGAATAAATAAGGCCATATCACACATACTTTGCCAGGGCTCATTTCGAGATGTATGTATGTGAAACATCAGATAAATAAAATTTCACATAGGATATTAAATATGAATTGATGACACTAATGCCACAACTCTGAGCAGTAAGTGTCTACTGTGGACCAAAAGGGGCCACATTCTGAGCCTGACACACTCGGGGGTGGCCTGCCAGGCAGCCTTACAAACTTGGAGACGTAAAGTAACCACACAGGATGGTCCGAATGTAAAACTTCTTAACTAAAGGCATGTCATGGCCGGTAGGTTTGGATGTTTCTTATGTTGACCCTATATAACATCTCACTTTGCACAAAGATAAACCAGTTCAACTGAAAACTATTTCACATTTCTCATTTGATACCAAGGAAGACAGGAAGCAAAGAAGCCTAAATTGGCATAACCCCACAGGCAGTGTAGAGGGAATCAAGGTTGATACCAAAGATGAAATGCTATTTGCCCTGACTAATGATGTAAATGCTTCTCTCCCACCTCTGTAAGCCCCTTCGTGCCAAATCTATACCACGCCTCCCGAGACCCTCCCCATTTGGCCCAACATAAAAGGAGTGCAGGGCTATTGTTCTGGGCTCAGAATTTGGAGTCTGTCTCCTCTGGGCCCGTGCACGTAAATAAAGATCATGCTCCTAAACTCCTCGGTGTCTGGTTGTTTCATTTTTCCGTAACAGGAGCACTAGGGCCTTTCACGAGGGCCAGTAAACCAATTCTATCAATGCGGTGAGAGAAAAATCACAGCTTTGGCAAAGGAACAAGGTCTTAACCGTGAAAATGATAACAATATGGACTTCAGACCCACATGGGACTGGGAAACCACTTAGTTCCAAATTTCCAGTTTCCTGAATCTCAAATCCCAGGCACAATTCAGTGGGGTAATACCAATTGATGTTTTAAGACTTGTGGTTTTCTACAAGTTTATTTCACACAGAGGGAAATCATTAAATATACTGCAAGAGGTGGGTTTGACCAAATCGCTGGAAAAGGCACGGGGTTGGGGGAAACCCGGTCTTGCACAGACGCGCACTTCTCCGGAGAAGGGGGATGGGTCGAAGGAAGCCCGAGGTGGTGGACTGAAATGGCACGGGAAACCAGGTGACAGCCTTCCCACACCCTGGGGCTACTCTAAACAGAGGCTATATGGCCGAGTGCAACTGCGAGCTCATGACCCAGCAGGAGAGAGCTTGCAGAGAGCCTGACTGAGCTGTGGGGGCCAAAGGCCCCATCCAGGGCAGACACTGGGCCCTTGCATGCTGCTGGAAAATCTCGGCCCCCTTGCACAAAATGGCAGCTGGAAGAGGGTCAAAGACACTGGGGAGCTGACAAAAATGGTGGACACTGGCGAACGTGATGAAAAAGCCAGCTGCTCCAGCAGTCATGGATTTCTGGGCTGAGCCTTTAAAACAGAGCGTGCAGAGAAGCATGAGGACCTTTCCCCTTCCCTGGCTAACCCAGCCAGCCGCAGGGAGCCTGAACGGTCCTGAGATCAGTGGGATCCCAGAGGCCCTGCAGTCTGGGAACGATCTGCAGCCACTTCCACCCAGACGGCGGCAGCAGGGCGGGCAGTGCTGGGCGCCCCTGCCTGGCCAGACACATAGACAAACCAGCAAGTAGCTCCAGAGGAGAGAAATGGTTCTGTGGGAAGAACTCGGGCCGGCAGGCACAGACTCCAAAGGTATTTTTAAGTAGCACATTTTGAAATGTGTCTGGCTTGGCAAGAGGGTGGGAGGTTTATTACTCTTTGGGTGTTTTAAAGGGAGCAGGGTTCTGAGACAGAAACTTTGCAGTATTTCGAAATGTAGAGCCTTTAAGTAAACAATGCCTTTTCTTTTCCACCTAAATTCTGACTCCAGAGTTTTGTCTTTAGGTGGCGAGCAGTAGAACCCCACTGACTGCTGGGACAGCACGGGCTGGTTCTCTAACAATACCACACTTTATTTCTATACTTCTGAAAGACATGTCATATGTAAAAGCCCAAATCTGGGGAAAAAATGGTTAACCATTTATCATTTTAGGTACTGCATTAAGTAAATTCACACTGCAGCAGTAGCAGGCACTCTTGATTAAAAAAAAAAAAAAAAAAGCAGTAATTTGTACTGTTATTAGCAATTTATTTCCTGAGCATGATGCATTTGTTTTATCTCAAAAACCCTATAAGGTTCCAGTTGACAGATGCAAAAGGTGAGACATGATGGAGAGAGAGGCTTCATTGTGTGTCCAAGACAACTAACTTGGTGGAAAGTAAGTGGTAACTGGTGAGTTTTAAGGAGGGATTCAGCATGCAGCCTTGTTACAGTCAAAGAACATCAGCATCTGTATGAGACCAGCAGAATGTGGCCAAATAAAGATATTTAAAGCAGCCAGTTTAACTCATTTAAAACAATGATTAATAATTAACACATCAATCTTCCAAATGCCAATAGATAGTTCTAAAATGCTGGAGCTTGTTTGAAAAGTTTTTTCTCTTAGTCTGATTAAATATTCTCTCTAAAACCCTTTTTATGTTATCAATTTGCTCTGCAACCCTGTCTTTGGAGAAGTGTAAATTCTCCACTTGGTCCCGGAAGAGTTAGCACATATTTTTAAATAAAATGGAATTGTTATTTTTTTATTACAGGTTGCATTACTACTAGTATTAACAGCAAATAACATAGAAGTTTTAAAAATAAGGTACATTAAAGGCATGCAGATATAGGTGCCTTAAACATTGAAAGATATATCTAAACTTCATATAAAGATCTGACTCCAAATTATGAAAAAGGGACAGTGAGTCATTTCTGCAGTTTTCATGAATGATTTGCAGCAACATCAAAGAGTGTAATGCAAAAGTTTACAAGTTTATAGTACAATCTGGAAACATCCTATAGGAAAAGCTAAAATGAAATTTAAAATTTTTGACACTTTGCTCTCTTATGATCCAAATTATAGTAACAGTTGTGAGAGTAACGATGCAATTATGTGCTGTCATGAACAGTTTAATTATTAGATATCTGGACAGATTTTTTTTTTTTTTAATCAAGTGCCCTGTAGAACTTCTACATCTGAGAATGCTTCTAACCTGGCTTTGCCATTCTTTCAATATAATCAATTTTCTATGGACACAGAGGAGTGGTCTTTACTTTAAAATAGTTCCATTAAAACTTTTTCACTTTACTTTGAAGCTATTAAAGGCTAAGTACCATTTTCCCAGGCTCCACTCAGCAGAGGGACTAAACTCATTCCATCAGACTTTCCAGTGCCTGAATGCCCCCTACATGCCAGGTGCCAGGCTAGGATATTCAGACGGGCATGCAAGAGGGCACAGGGTCTCACCGACCAACAAGGGGATTATGAACAAACTGGAAACTGTACAACAGAGAGGCAGCCTTGGGTCATGTCTATGAACTCAGGTTCCACAGTCAGGCATGTTTTAAATCTTAGAGGTGACTTGAGGTAAATTACTTAAGCTTTCTAACCCAACCTCTTCCTCATCTGGAAAATGGGGGCAATGAAAGTCTTTCCCTGAGAATTGTTGTGGGGATTCAGGAGATGATGATGCAAAGTTTTTAACCTAAGGCCTGGCACATAATGCGTACTCGATGAACATTAGCTGCCATGAAAATGATCATTATATTATCATCACCTTGTGCATTGTAACAAGTACTACAATGAGCTGTGGAAAGGATGCTAATAAGCACCTAGGAAGGGCAATAAATCTCCCTGGAGTAGCTCAGCCTGCACAGATGGAATTGCAAGGGGAGAGAATGGCTAGGAATGGGTCTTCTATATCTACAAGAAAAAAAATTAAATAATCTGAATTTTGTTCAAGAAAAATTTTCAAGAAAAGACGCCACGTTCACTTAAAGGAGTGTTTAATATTAAGAACGCAGTCCGTAGCTACTGATCAAACTGGACCCCTAGCCATGCTAATGATTATCACCGTCATTATTCATAAATTAATTTGCTGTGTCACATCTTGGCACGCGAATGCTCATTTGTTACAATTATCCCTTCAGTTTGACATGGAGAGAATGCAACCATAAAGCAACTTCTATTACCCTGGGAAGCTCCTCCAAATCATTAAAATTCTAAAGTGCTCCTCAGGCTGAAAGCCGATGGGGCCCTCACGGAGGGCCCGTTCCATTAAAGAAGCAGACTCGTGTCTGTTGTTCTTGCAGCACAGGTCCCGGGGTTCACAAATCCCACAGCGCTGGGAGTCATTATTTTTTCTAGCCTAATTTAATGTTAAAGTCCCAAATTCATCATCTAAGACGGGCCACCATTCCTTGCACTGGTCTTGAGCCCCTTCTAGGTATTTGTCACTGTGCTAAAATTGTTACATACATTGTAGAGGGAATCAAGGCTGATACCAAAGATGAAATGCTGTTTGCCCTGACTAATGCTGTAAATGCTTCTCTCCCACCTCTGTAAGCCCCTTCGCGCCAAATCTATTCCATGCCTCCCAGGACCCTTCTCAGACCTGTACCACACCTCCCAAGACCCTCCCCATTTGGCCCAACATAAAAGGAGTGCGGGGCTATTGTTCTGGGCCCAGGCTTTGAGAGGGTACTCCACTGGGCCTGCATGCGTAAATAAACTTTCCCTTCGTTACTCCCCGGTGCCGTGTGAGTCTTTCCCGGTTTCGCTTTCTGCAGCAACATGATTGCATCTCCCGGGATCTTTCCAGGAAGATGCTACTATTATGCAGAGTTTTAAAGATTAGGAAACTGAAACAAAGTTAAGACACTCACCCAAGTTTCATTAGTTGAAAACGTATGAGAACTGTGACTTACACCCAGTTTTGAATTTGATGTCTTTAGCCACGGTATCATAGCATATGTGCCTTGGGGATATATTTTTTCTTTTCTTCTATTTTTTAAAAACAATACTCATGTTCGAAATACAAATTAATGTAGGGTGGGCACGAGGCAAGGTAAGGTGAAGTGAGGGATGAAGGGGTGGGGAAAGGAAAAAGGAAAGCCAATTATTCGGCCACTGCCCTCAGATATCGAAGAAGAAATCGGGCATGACCCCAATGAGGTTGGGTTTTCATGAAGATCAGATAGAACTCTCTCTTAACCAAAGACTGAACTCAGTTTGGAGTCAGGGTCTAGGCAACGAGGGCCACTCGTTTACTCTCAGAATTTGAGGTCTTGTTTTTTGCCCGCTATTGAGCTTCTGACCAGCAGTCTTCTCATGGGCATTTACAAGGTGACTGGCTAACCTTCCTTAGGACACAGAATGAGAGCAACTTTTCTACATCAAGTCTCTAGAACCAACCAACTGAACCAATTACAGATGAATACCGGGTTGTTGTAAGGATTAAAATGAGATGATGTTTTATTTAGCACAGTGCCAGGCACACCGTGGGCACTTAAAAACATTTGCTCCATCACTACTAATAATTTTTATGGATAGTATCATGATTCCTAAACAGAGTCATTAAGCTAGTAAGGAATATCCTATACTAGATGTCCTTCTCTCAAGATTATGCAGCCTAAAGAGAGAAATAACTAAAACAAATGACTGGCTTCTGCAAATGAGGACCTCTGCAAACGACTGCTTTGTTTGATGTGTGCCAGTAGCCACATGTTCAACTGGAGACACATTATTTTAATGGAAGTTGGTCACTAGGGAGAAACCGGCCAGGATTAGGCTGGCATCAGAGAAAAGAAAATTCCTAAAGAAAAACAATAATCGTTTTATTTTAAAAAAACCCAAAACCAATTATTAGACAAACCTGTGTATCAAATGCAGCTTCAGTTAAATACCTTTAACATTTAGGTAAACTTAGTCCAACAGTGGTAGTACTCATGTAATGAACTGATTAATGTAACTAGTCGATTAATCCGAAAGATGTCTAATCCGTGTGCTTGAAGATAATGCCAGTGAGCTGGACTGGCAGAAAGAATCGGTATGTAGATGGCTGCCAGACTCAATTCCCATTTGATCAGACGCCCCTGGATAATGTTGGCTCACAACTGGATTTGTACAACACAAAATACACAGGGTTGTATTTAAACATTTATAAGTATAAATATTTAAAAGTATGTCTTCTTTACTTACCACACAGCTCAGGGAAATAAGGAAGGGTGTACAACTTTTGGATACCTTGAATGAGAGGGTGCCCGGGTCTTTGCTGAAGATGAAGAGCATCCACTTCGCGCCCTCCCTGTCACACTCAACCCTGCTCCTTCCCCAAGACCACAGCTGAATTGTTACTTCGCTTTCATGCTGACTTTAAACATAACAACTGTCAGTCCTGCAAAGTCACACTTTGGGGAACTCGATGTCCCTTCTTAAAGACAATGTTAATTATGGAAGTAACCTATTTAGTCTCTAGACCCAAAGATTCCAGCATTTATCTCCACTTCCCCATAATTCACTGTAGTGCTGCAATTAAATTAATGACAGCGGCAGCAGCAGGGAATCCTCTAAAACCCCTCTGGGCTTGTTCCTTTGATTAGGCTATATCAAGGAAGCTGCAGCTATTTGCAGGCAAATTAGAGGGGCTCCCCCTACTCGCACAGCTTTTTTTTTGCCATTAGCACTAAAGATTGAAAGGTTGTATGGGTTGATATCCTACCTATATTCATCAGTGACAGTTTACATTTATGTCATTGATAAAAAAGGGTTTTTAATACAGCAAGAGGGCCAAATGGATCAGGAGGCACGAAGTCGCAGGTACACATTTCTGGTAAAGTTACCAAGCAGGTTTAGGTATATCTGCTTTTTAACACACCGTGATGGCCACCTCCAGGTGCCAATAACCAACGCAGGAAATTAGCATCCTGATACTACAGGCCTTCATACGACATTTGATTATGCTCTTCATGGTTTGAGGGCTAGGTTGTATTTTATTACTTGTTAATATTTGGTGGAAAGAAAAACATTTGTTATCATGGGTTTATCAGTCATTCTCAAATCTAGTTCATCAAAATCATTTGGGCTTTTTATATTAAACGAATTTTTAAAAACAGCTTCCCAAGCTTCACCCCAGAGCTAACGAATAAGTGTCTCTTAGGGATTGGGCCAAGGAATCTGTAGTTTCCTAAAGCTGGCGAAGTGATTCTAACATTGATTCAGTCCAAGGAATAATTGGTATATGTCATAATGCATAGGTACACAGAAAATAAATAAATAACAATACTCGATCAACTTAAATGAATAGGCTGTGAAAGGTTGCCTGGGATTAAAATCTCATTCTCCAACAGCTAATAAGGTAGATAAATAACAATCTCTGAGTCTCAATTTTGCTCACTTTTAAATTGAGTTAATAACACCTACCGCAGATACATGGATATAAAACACTCGACACTGGGCCACAATCATAGGAAGCTACTCAAAAGCATAAGTGATTATTATTTTCTAATCAGATTCCAGAAATTCTAGAAAACAAAGCTCATTATATAGCAGTAAACAAGTTTTTCACAAAACCAAGTCATCTTTTTCTTCTCATTCAATTCTTCACACTTAAAACTGCCCCTCATGTGGATTAGGCTGAACATAATGATTATATCAGAATTAAAAATTGCATTACTTAGTAACTTATTTAATTCTAAGACAAAATCAACTCACCAATAGCTTTTCTGGAATTAAAGAAAGAAAACACCTATACAATGATTGTAGACTGCATCCCAATGTCAGAAAAGTTAAAATTGCAGGTGGGAGAATGGAATGCTATACAGAAACCGAGGAAAGCCTGTATTAAAAAGACTGCACATGCCAACTACACAAGTCATTCTCCTGAGTTGTAATCAGCAGAACAAGAATCCTACAAAATATTCCAGAGTCTAATAGGGTTGGAAAAGACTGCTGTTACAGTCCTATTCCACACACGACTCTCTTTGAAGGCTCACAACATATATCCGCACATTAAACAATCTAAAAGTTAGGAAGTCTTCCAACAGATATACCAGTTGAACTTGGCTTGGGCTTTTCTGCTGACCCTTTGGGAAATAATCCTATTTAGGACATACTTTGAGAAACATTAAAATAAGGCAAAGTTTCTTGGCTACACTAATTATGAAAATCTTTGTCCAAATATATGTCTTATTGAAACGCAAGGTCTATGGAGAAAGGAGATTCACGTCTCTGGTTAGTGTTGGCTAGACTAACCAAAAGGACCATAGCTTCCTTCCAAGGGAAATAAGACCTTTTTTTTGTTGTTTATTGGATTTTTTAAAAGAACCATGAAAAAACAACGAGAGCCATTACTTTTCCTGAGAAACTTTGTAAGTTCAGGGCATTATTGAACATTTATAATGTATGATAATTTGACAAATAGACTTTTTCTTTTTTTACAGGTTCTAAATATCCCAATAAACCTACCTTCGTAAAATAAATGCATTCAATAAACATAGGATACAGACAGCTTCAATTTTACATGTGAGGCAGAAGGATCCTTTTTTCCCCAAACATGTATCATCCCATATGTGCTGTGATTTGCAATCCCCAAAGCATTAAAGTTTAAATTGTGAATCTACTGTTCTGAATTCATTGGAATTCTGAGCCTATAGTAACTCTAAAATAAATGCAGGCTAGAAGAAAAGTCTCTGCATTTCAAAGCCAGATGGTCTATATCAGCTAAATATTTTTTCTTTCCTTGTTCAGAAGAAAATTCATGTTGGAAATAGTGAATTAATTTAAGTAGATACAAATTTAAGGGATCCTTAGTCATCAATCCCAAACTTAGGACTTATTTAAAGAAAATATGTTTTAATTTACTTTAAAAATCGCAAAAATGAATATATATAACAACCCAGGCACAGAAAAGCTTTCTTAAGAAAATTCCCTTGCCCTGGCCAGTGTGGCTCAGTCGGGTGGAGTGTTGCAGGTTTGATCCCTGATCGGGGCACATACCTACGTTGTGGGTTTGATTCCTGGCCCAGGTGCATATGGGAGGCAACCAGTCAATGTTTTTCTCTCACATCAATGTTTATCTCCTTTCCTCTCTCTCTAAAAGCAATGAAAAACAGAAAGTGTCCTCAGGTGAAGATTAAAAAAAAAAAAAAGAAAATTCCCTCAATGTTAAGAAATAAACCCAACTCTTCCCCATTCCATTGTGAAATCAAATAATAATTTTTCCTTCACACTAAAAAGTGAGATATTTATTTGAACTACTTCTGGAAGCACCCAAAAAAGGTCTGATTATTTTATCAAATTGCCTGGTATTCAATATGTTATTCAATAGTGAGTCTTGATTATAACTCTTTTGATTAAAAAAACCAAAAACAAAACAAAGAAATAGTTCTACTATTTCTTTTTTTTATTGTTGAAATTATCACAGATGTGCCCCATCACGCCCCACCTTCACCCTCCTCCCCTCAGCGCCCCCCGCCCCCACCTTCACTACATTATGTTGTCTGTACCCATGGGCTATGCATATATGTTCTTTGGGTAATATAATATTTCTCATCTTAGATTGGTAGAAAGTTACCGAAGACTTAGACTATATTTTTCAACATTCTTAAACAAATCTTCCTCTTGGGATCTCCCTCCTATAGATGCAAATTTATAAAAATATACACAGAAAGACACTCTGGCAGTCTTTGGCGACATTACCATATGAGTCATTCTGCTAAATGAAATCAAGCAACTAATAAAATGGATTGCAAATGCGTTCTCTTTACCATATTTAACATCTCCTTTCTTAGGATGAAAGGCAGCAGCTATACAGTAGCCTTAAGAAGCATGTTCTGTCATGGTGGGACCTTGTCTCCAGCACTGTGAGAACTGTTCAGCTGTACACCCTTCCAGTTAATCCCTATTTGAGGTTAAAAGGTTGGAGACTCTTCCTTTCGCAAGTTAACTCCAAATTCGCTGATTCTGCATCCAAAGTTAGCCCCTCCCCTGACAGTCTTAGAAAAGAAGCCGTCATGATTTAGGGCAAATGCCCACGGGGCAGCCAGAGGCGAGCTAAGGAAGGGGGGCCCCAAGCCAGCCCCAACTAAGTAGAGCACCTCTAGTTTGAATCAATTTAATAAACTAAGTTTCCACATAAGATTGCAAGTCATAAAAAAAGGGACGTGCAGCTTAAAAATAAAGACCTGAAAACCACTAAGTTTAGTGGAAGCACAAAAAAGCTCAGCCTTCCCTGAGGGTCAGGGTCCTGCGTCCGAGCTCCATCTGCTGAGACCATTCTTGTCCCTACCAGCCCAGGGCAAAGGGGCCACTGCGTAGAGAGCACCCCGACGGCCTGATGAGAACGACCATCTCTGTGCCAAAAGCGCCCCTCTAAGTCCTATTACTGACTCAAGTACTGACTCGAACAGGGGTTGAGGTGCTCATAGTTTGCCTAACACAGCGCCAGCCTATAGTAACGATGCACCGAATGTGTGCCTACAATAAACTAGACATTGTGCCTGGAGCAGGGGCGCGTCGTTGAACAACAGTCACAGTCACGAGTCAACAAGTCCCTGTCTATCTGGAGTTCTCAGTCAATGGAAGGATGGGTCATTAATCAAATAATAAAAAGCGTTACACAGTGGGCCCTTTCTATGTATTAGGCATCACTCTAACATCAACCATACCTGGAAGAATGAGGCACAGGAAGGAGGTACAGAGAGGACACAGGGCTGTAAAGGGGCCACGTTTGGTTTGAGGCCCGGCTGTGTGGCTTGAGTTTCCAGGCTCCCAACAATCACATTCTATCTCTTCCCTCAGACATCATCACCGAACAAATGCAAAATGCAGCGGAGATAAGTCTTCAAAGGAGAGGCATGTGAGGATGAGTCTATAAGCTCTCGGGGACTTGACGTAGCCAGGGAGAATACCACCGTGGAAATGACATTTCGGCTAAAAGCTGAAGGAACTATTATAAATAAAGGATGAAAGAGCACCTGGGCAAAGCGTGGTGCGCACAGAGGACTGAAATTCAGCCCGTCAGGACAGAGAGCATGGGGGCCAGGGCACGGAAGGAGGCGAATGAGAAAGGCCCGCTGGAGCCAAGCTGGCGAGGGCCTGCAGGCCACTATAAAGCTAATGGTAAGTCACTGCGGGGAGAACCTTGGCTCTACGTGTGTTTCCAAAAGACCTCTCTAGCTGCATCTACGCACAATCAAAAAGAATCTTCTCACCACTCTCACTCAGGAGTGACCCAGCACCATCTTCCCCACAGACTGACCAACGATGGTCCTGTTCTGGATTATTCCGTGTTTCCAGTGTGTCTCCGCAGCGTGCCACGGACTGACCACCTGTGCACCGAACCGCACTGTGGTAGTTACTGCTCCAGTTCATTTCTACCCAAGTTTTGACATGTGAGACAATGCATCAACTCCTTAGACTTTAGCATATAAGCATAACTTTGTGAATAGAAAAGTTTAAAAATGATGCTGCTCTCTTCAAAATTGTTTCTTCGTTTGTAGGTGGAAGACGGAGACAGATATATGATGTTATTGAATACCATGGGACATTTGTTCACACTTAAAAGTATTCAAGTGTTATTTCCTATAAATGCTAAGAAGAAAAAATAATCTTGTTTTTCTTCTCTCTTGGGAATCAGGTTTGATTTTTAAAAATTTACAAATTAATGGAAAATGATGTATCCATGTTTTATTTCCCTGAAAAGAAAATAATTTTTCTTCTTTCAATTTTGAAGGATTTAATCACATTTAGATAGATTTCACCACATAGCCCAACCACTGAACCCTAATCAAGGGCAGAAGTCTATGGGACTCAGTCTTTCAGTCAGAACAACTGGCCCTGAAACTCTAACGCCATTGATAGTGATGAAATATCCTTTACTCTGCCCTCCCTCCATCCTTTCCTCCATTGTTTCCTCTCTGAAGAGAGCCGGGGAACCTTTACTAAATCCATCATTTGTTAGGGGGGAAATCATAAATCCCTTTATTCTAATAATCATGATCTTGCAAAGCCCTCAGGGCATGTCCAATGAGATGCCACAGATATGACCATGGCCTTGAATCCAAAGAATTTGGATGCTACTTGACTCTATGGCTTTGGGCAATTACTTAACCCATCTCTCAGCTTCAGTGTCCTCACAGGTAAGGTAAGAATACCTACCTTACGATCTTGTGGTAAGATTACACAATTAGCACAGGGCTTGGCACAATAAAAGGTAGTGGTAGCAGTTTCTTATTATCCTACAAGTCAGTGTAATTTTACCTAAGAAAATAACACCCTCTTTGGGCTGGACCCGTGACCCTTCTAACAAGGCTGTTGCAAGGAGGGATACCAGAAGCTTCTTTTGTGAGACAAACACATCATTTGCCCTGTGTCTGCAGAGTTTAGGAGCATCACCACAACCCTTCCCCTTAAATTCTTTGAAAGCAAAGAAGCGAACAGAAGTAGAACAACCTCCTTACTAAGCAACGCTATGCAGAACTAAGCCCAGTAACTGGTCCTCTTGTCTCGTACTCCAAAAGGCATGATCCAGGTAACAGAAATAGATCTTTCTAGGTTCCCCTTGTAGAAGAAAAGGGCCACGTATTAACCTGACACGCTCAGGGGAGGCCTGTGAGGCAGCCTTACAAACTTGGAGACCTAAAGTCACCACACAAGACGGTCTGAAATAAAAACTAATTAACTAAAAGCAGTTCGTAGTGGGTAGTCAAGACCAAGGTCAGTATTTTTCCCTAACAAAAGCCAACCTTTACCTTAACTAAGCCTGTCTGTTGTCTGTTTACATCTATGATAACAGACCTTTGGAATGTCAAGATTAACTTCCCTGTTTACCCAAACCCCTGGGGCATAAACTGAGACCGCAAATCCCTTCATTGTTATTTTATGTTAATTATTGTTAACTATCCTTTGCCCACCTGTGTGAAAGAAGTTTGTGCCTCTCATTTTACCTTTTATCCAGTCCCAGGGGTTTCCCACTTTGCCTTCTCCTGCCCCCCCCAATTACCAATGGATTTCATGGAACCCCCTTATGGCTCCTCCTTTGATTCTAATGTGTAAAACAAGGTGCTAAACTGCCACTCTGCAGAGCACTTCTTAATCTGTTGAGAGGCTGCAACCTGGAAATTGTCCTCAGTTTGGCTCCAATAAACTCACCGAAAATTCTCAACAGGTTTGAATGTTTCTTACCTTGGTACCCACCCTGCATTCTCGACATGAATAAAAAGCCCCAGGGAAAGCCATGCCATTGAATTTTTCACTGTTGAATTGGAAGATGAGCAGTCATATTTCGAATAAAGGGGTTAATTTTGTATTAATTTTATTTTTACTAACTTACTAAAGAGAATTTTATACCATGATGGCATCATAAGACTTCATCTTTTAACAATTAATTTTTAGGCCCACTTATTACTTCAAACTAAATTCCCACTCTTTTTACTATGTGAAGTTTTGTACAATGTTCTCTTTGAAAAGCAGTCTAGTCTTTGCTGCCTTTCAACTCTTCATTCTTTGCTTTCTTATAGAGAATACAAAAATATTCGTAATCTTTCAAGAACTTCTGACAGGATAGGAAAATGCCTCTGTGTCCAAAAGCCCCCAATCCCCAAGACATCTGAGCAAGCTAAGTTTGGGGGGAAATTTAAATAGCAGTAATTATCATATCTCAAATTGCATGAAAAATAAATGCCTCAAATACCATTATTCATTTAAATTTTCTGACAACCTGGCATTTATCTCCTTTGCTGCTATATTATAGAAATCTCTTTTATTATATTCATTTTACAGAGACTGAGCACTTTTAATACTAATGAGATGTATGTCCCAGAGTTGATCCTTTTCTAAAAAAAAAAAAAAAAAAAAGTTTGAAAAAGCTAAAGCTATTATGTTGACTACAAACCAAACAGTGTTACAATAAATGATGAAAAGGAAATTTAACGATTAAGCATATGGCCGCCTCTGTTCTCAAGGTACTGGTCATAAGATATGCACAAATACTGAAAAATTCATCCCCACTTAGCCAATTTCTTCGGTAAAATTCAATTCAAATCAAACAGCAATTAAAGCACTTAATTTGCATGAGCACTGTTCCAAGATTAACTAAAGGGCTGAGGGGGGCTAGAGGTGGGGAGATCAATTAGGAACCTATTAAAATGTTTCAGGAGGGAGAGGCCTGAATTTGGGATACGTAAGTGGAAATGATAGGGGTCTCAAGAGCTGGAAAATTTTAGTTTAGGTAATTGCTAATAAGCTTCGTAATCAATGCATGTAAAAAGCTATTGTTCCAGGAACTGAAGGTATGACCCACCTTGACTCCAGGAGACCACACACAGTTCCACTTTGTGCCAGGGGAGGACTCAGGCAATCAGCCTTTGTGCTCCAGGGTCAGACTCCACGCCCAGGACACAGATGAAGACCACTGCCCAGGACCCAGATAAAAGAACGCTGTAGCTTTCACATGATTAATTTTTTCCCTGAGTTCCAAAATGCTTACCTACACTTTATTCTCCTTATAAAAAGGGTCTGTTTAATATGGAATTTAAGACGATCTGTTAGGATATGTAGCCCACTGTCTTCTCAAATCTCCAGCCGTCTGAATAAAGTGCTCATAAAGATTCAGTCCCTGTCTCTGCTTATTGGTTCTGGTAGTGACAGGCAGTGCAAACTCCTGTTTTTCCAGTTTCACAAATAGAAAAGGGGGATGTGAGAGATGCTCATGAGAGTGAATGGATAGTATCTGGAGAGACAATATGAGAGAGTGGAGAAGAATATTTCAAAGTTTAAAAAATATGACAGTGGAAAAGTCATTATCCAATAGAACAAATGGAAACATGGTAGGTTGGTGGGAGAGGATTTTTTTTGGAAATACTGAGTTTGAGACACCTGCGCATGAAAATCTAACCATGTACAGAATTGTAGATAAGAGCACTAGGAGACATAACAGAGGTAGAGGCATTATTTGTGGAGACGCTACAGAACTGGAAAAAGAAATCTCCATAAATTCCGATGCATTCTTCTCCCTAACTCCAGCAGTGACAACCAGGACAGGGACCATGCCTGCTTCCCCAGCAGCCAAAAGAGTTGAAATAGAGAGGTCAACAGGCGGAGAGGGGTCAAGCCTCACCGCGCCAACACCAAAGTCAACATTCTCATCTGGTATAGGAAGACCAGATAATATTAATCATTAAGTTTTTTCATCATCGATTCTTTTTTCACCCAGGGAAAAATAAATGTGTTCACATTATAATAATTTGAAAAATTCAGAATTAATGAAAAAATAAGCCTCAAAACCCTAAATCAACTGAATAACATAGCAATGAGAATAGATGAAGCCCCAAAGGGCTTCTGTCACACTCATATATAATAAAAACACCAGTAATATCTATAAACCAATTTTATAGGTCTAAATTAATGAGCAGTTTTGGCATGTTTTAAAAATTTGACAATATTCATTTTTATATTAGTTTGTGCATTTATTAATGATTAGATAAGAAAATCATTAACTATATGTTCAACACAGTAGAAGTAAGACGCAGGAGGCTCAGTTGCACATGTACATTACTCTTAAGAAAATAAAATCCTAATTTGTAAATAGTGTTATTTAAATAGCAAATACAACCAACTGTTAAAATGAGCCAAGTTGAGTTATCTGCCATTTTCTACCTATAGAAATTTGCTCATGTCAGAAAAGGACACTATTCATTCTTCGTTAATGTAAACCAAGCACTTGAGAAGAAATGAAAACTAATAATTAATAATATTAATAGCAGCAGCAGCAACTGAGGAAGTATTACTATCTACTGGGCACTCTATGCATTATGTCTTTAAACTTCTCAACATTTCTATTCAATTAGGTATCTCGTGGTATCCCTAGTACAGATGACAAAACTAAAGGTCTGGGAAGGTAAATAACTCATTTACTTAAATATTTTTCTTCTTGGCTAAAATAACACATGCCATAGGGTCTGAAAGCATTATGTTCCTAGTCAATCATTTATTTATGTAAGAAACAACAAATAACACATTAAACTTAAATGTAAACAGAAGACAGATTTAATACCGTGATTATTACTTTGAAACTGCAGCTCCATCCCCACCAGAAACGCACACTAGCTAGCAAAGCACCCAAGGGTTGACTGGCGTTGGAGGAGCTCTTACATGCTCAGAACTGCAGCAGGCAAGGGAGGAATTAGCGGGGCTGCATCCAGGAACCCAGGAAATTTCTAGAAAATCACAAGGTGAAGGTATCAGTCTGGTGGCCTGTTAGATATTTGGCAACTTCCTGGGCTTGGCCCAGTACTTAACCTGCCCAAACCTCGTGTTTCTCTAGTGTAAACAAATGGCAATACTAATGGCGTCAACCTCCCGTCTTTGTTGTCAGTATTACATGGGAAAAACACAAAGCACTTAGCGAGCGAGCAAGAGAGAGAGAGAGATTACAATTCACTCAGCAGTAGCGCTGTCATCATTTCTGTTTTCGATAGTAATCATGACCTTCAGCAGTTAGTGAAGCAGGGGTAATAGAAAAACAGGGAGCTATGACGGCAGTCACAGTAGTCTTCAAATTCCGTGTCTCTCATTTAGGAGATGTGCACCATTTATTTGCAAAGTTACTTAACATACCTGAACCTCATTGTCCCTGTGAGTAAAATATAAATAAAAATATTTCCCTGTGGGACACAGAAAAATAGAACTAATATGTCAAAAAACACCGTAGATAGATCCTGGAACAGAGAAAGTTTCTCTTATTGTTAGTATGAAGATGTTTTAGACATTAAAACCAAACCACAATTACAGGCCCTAGAGGGAATAAATGTAAATGTCAAGTAGAAACATTCAGACTTAGGTGAAGAGAGACTTTATTTGAAAAGATGACTGCAATAAGGGGAGGAGGGCTATTATAATAGGAAGAGGGAGACTATTGCAACGGCAAGAGGGCTGAGACCACAAGATCTGTTAAGTGCCTCAAAGGTCAGGCTGATAGGAATTGTCTTTTCCAGGGAGGGGTAAACAAAGCCAGAAAGAGCCAGGCGCAGGGAAGTGGGATGAGCGAGGGATACGACTAGACAACTGACCAGGGAAAGTGTTCCCTGAGGTCTGCCCACCCTCAGCGGGGGTCTTTATGGAGGGGCTGTTTTGAATTCCAGTGACTCAAGGGTAGGTCAAAATTCTGGGGCCTAGGAGGAGGAGAGAAGCCTTACTAGAGTTTGGTCAATTTAAATGAGCAAGTATTTGGTCAGAGGGAATCAACAGTTCAGGCAAAGGCCGAGGAGCATGCGGAGGGCCTGTGTCTGGCCTGGCCGCTGGAGCGCAAAGCGGCCCCCATGGTCACTTCACCCAAGCCATCGGAGCAAGAGTGTTCTTTGCGAGCCTCTTCCCTGTTGCTGTTTTCCAGGAACATGGGGCTCAGGTAAGGATTAACATTACCATAAACAAATCCAGAGATGGCTCAGTAGTTTTAAGAGAAGAATTTACTGTAATATCATATTCAACCATTTGGGGATTCTTTCCATAAAATTAAGCACTATGGAAAAGGTTAAAAGAGAGTCTGTCTTTAACCCATAAAGGGAGGAGAAACAATTTTAACTGCTTGAGGATTTCAGGATGTATTTCATATACTTTTTGGTTCTTCTTTGAATGCAGTTTCATTGGTCAGAATGTTTTGCACACAACCTCAAATGACCAAAATCAGAAAAACTGCTGTTGCAGAAAATGAAGGCTACTTAGAGAATTAGGGAAGATCTCATTCCTTTCCTGTCACTACTCCTTCTCTTTGAAGAGAGCTGCAGAGAGGGAAGTTGAGTGTTTATGCTTGTCTTTGGGTTTCTAACTGAGTTATATCTTCTATTAAGTCTACTTTGATATGATTATTATTAGCTTATGCATTTTAAATGAGTACTATCTTGCCAGTCATCACACTAACAACATTATGGAGTAATTATAGATTTCTGCACAGCACAGTAAGGGCAGTACTATTGTTAAAATATTACATAAAAAGTTTTACATCTAGAATTACTGCAAAGAACCATACCCTATGATGCTGATAGATGGACTTTACGCCAAAAGGTCAACTGAAGTTTTAAATCTATAGCAATCCATATAGGCATAAAGATATAAACATATATAGAGGACACACTTGTGTGTTTCAGGAATCAAGTAGAGAACACATTAAACATTTTTATCTTGGAGAGCTAGAGGCTCAGAGTTTGATCTGAAGATCAATCTAGAACCTAAAATGATTTTACCCAAACTTCTCTAATAAGGGAGCAACATTCTCCCACTCTGTTAATGCGGTGAATGAAAGGTGAATTATCTTGATCTGGTTGGAGCTCTGTTTGTTCACTTCATAAAGTACATACCATAGACAAGCTTGGAGGTCCGTAGTTGAGCAACAGGCAGAAAATTGGTCCTCATTGTAGTAATAATAATGATAACAGCGGCAAAGTAATGACAAATAATAGTAATTACAACAGTTAGAGCAACAATAATTATTACAGCACTGAGACGCTGATTGCTTACGAGAGGCTAGTCACCGAGTGAGTCACTTATGTCACTATCATATGTAATTCTTCCAACAAGCCTTAGGTTCACGATCCCAATTTAGAGATAAAGAAATGAGACAAAGAAAGTTAAAACTGCAGTTACCAAGAGTGGAAACTAGGAATTGGCCTCAGGCAGTCTGACTACAGGCCCTTCACAACTGTCAGGTTAAATGACCTGGATCCAGTCCTGGTCGACATATCAGAGAATAATAGTTAGTCAACAAAGTCAAGGGTAAAGGAACGAGCAAATTGTAATGAAGTTCATTTACTGAAAATATATTAGGATTTGATAAAGTGCTGTTACCTCCAAATTAGTTACTTAACTATGATCGTCTCGTTTCTTAGTGCCTCTTACAGCAAAGACATCATACTTTACATAAACAATAGAATAAGATCTGGCAAAGAACACCGGAAGAGTGAAAATGATGATGGTCGCAAGGATGATGACAATTACAAAAATGTCAGGAGAAAGAAGGATACCATTAAAACCACTGCCCTTAATGTGCGGGGCATTACATGGAGCCTCTTCCCCTACTCTGTGGCATGTTCCTTCACTTGCGAAATGCTTGCAAAATTCATTGCAAAATGTTTTTACACATAACAGACACTCCATCTTTTTGTGTTAATTAATGAATGAACAAATAAAGGAAACAACAAGGTATGCTGAAGGTAGAGAGAAAATATTCATAAGACATGCTCAAAATTCCCAATGACCTAGAGAGTATAATCACACCATATATCATATCAAGTCCAAGCCACATACCATGGAAGGTGCTATTGAAATGAAATGCAATGTAACTATTGCTTTGGGAATAACAGACAGGATCCAGTAAAAGACACTGTATTAATTATATTGTTTTCCATAGAACTTTTCTAAGGTTGCCCAGGAGAGGAAAACTTTAGAACATGCATGATGAAACTGTCAAAGAGGACTAGACTTGAGGGACCTTTGGGAGAAAAGAGATTTGAAAATAATGTACTGCCTGCCCATGGTACAGACGTGCCTGCCTCTGCAAGTATGACCACATTATTGATTTCTCCAAGGAAGGAAGGAAATATGACTTTGTCCCTTAACTGACATCAAAGTTACAGTGCTATGCAACAGTGCCCAAAAGCATTTGCCAATAGTTTAATTCCGATACAAAACCTATAACGCCAGTTGATTCAAGAAGCAGTGGTCAGGGGTCATGAAAACTTGAGGCGGGGGCAGGGGGATGGGAGAGGGGTATTAAATAAATATTTGAAATAGACAAGTCCCTGAAACCAAAGGCCTTGAAATTCTCTAATAAATGAAAGCCCCACATCTTTCACCTTTTCATATAGAGACCCCAAAGTATGATCAGTAATGGCAGTGAGGTCACAGAAAAAATTAAAGTCTACCAAGGAGCTGAATATAAAGTTGTTCTTTACCATTAGTCATTTGTCTAAGACTGATTGACCAATGTGAAGCAGCACCGGGAGGGACACACCCCGCGCGCCCGCTGGAGCGCATCCTCTTCCCATCGCCTGCCTCCGCAGACCGGTGCAGGCCCTCAGCTCCAACGGGGACTGAAAAATATGCAATTTCCCAAGCACGGCAGAAGGTATGACAAATATTTCCAGAGCACTTAATATGAGAGAGTGTATATAAACAAAAAATCGGCGATCCGACACTGAAATTTCCAACAGGAAGTTTTCTTTTGCTTTTTTAAAAAAATACTGTATGGCCAAATACAGTTTATTTCAGAAATGAAAGATGATTCAATCTTATTAAATCAATATACATTAACACAATAATAAGTCAAAACATAAAAATAACTGGAGGGAAACTAGAAGATATTTAAAATAACTTTAAAGTTATTTCTAATTCCTTTTAACAACAGTAAACAGGAAATAAAAGGATACTCCCTTAACCTAATCAACATTTATTTATTTATCATCAATGTAGTATTCTTTATTTTTTACTTTTTTAAAATTTATTTTTATTGTATTTTTTCTATTACCATTTATCCCCTTATACCTTCTCCCTGCCACAATCACCACACTGTTGTCCATGTCTGTGAGTCCTTTTTCCTTTTTGCTTGATTGCTCAGTCCTTCCACCCCCTAACCCCCAACACCCCTACAACTGTCATCTGGTCTCCATTTATGAGCTTGTCTCTGTTTTGCTTGTTAGTTCAGTTTGTTCATTAGATTCCACATACGAGTGAAATCATATGGTATTTGTCTTTCTCTTACTGGCTTATTTCACTTAGCATATTATTCTCCGTGTCGACCCATGCTGTCACAAGGGGAAAACTTTTCTTCTCTTTTACGGCTGAGTAGTATTCCATTCTGTAAATGTCCCATAGTTGTTCTATCCACTCATCTACTGGTGGACACCTGGGCTGCTTCCATATCTTGGTGACAGTAAATAACACTGCAATGAACATAGCAGTGCTTATGTTCTTTTGAATTAGTGTTTCGGGTTTCTTCAGATAAATTCCCAGAAGGGAAATTGCTGGTCATAAGGCAGTTCCATTTTTAAGTTTTTGAGGTATTGCCACACTGCTTTCCATAGTGGCTGAACCAATCTGCCTTCCCACCAACAGTGCAAAAGGGTTCCCCTTTCTCCACCTACTCGCCAGCACCTGTTTGTTGATTCATTGATGACAGCCATTCTGAGTGCTGTGAGGTGATATCTCATTGTGATTTTAATTTGCATTTCTCTGATGATTAGTGACATTGAGCATATTTTCACGTCGATTGGCCATCTGTATGTCCTCCTTGGAGGAGTGTCTATTCAGGTTCTTTGCCCATTTTTTAACTGGATTGTTTGTTTTTTGGTGTTGTGTTTTATGACTTCTTTAAAAATTTTGGATATTAACTTTGTTTTTTAATTAAAGAGAGGTAGAAAGATCATGCCATATGGCAGATGTAATATATTTTTACAGAACAAAATCAAATAATATTGAGGGTCACAAAGAGTTAAAGCTGAACTGATCATAAAAAGCATATATCTTTCATGCAGTACAAACAACCATAATCCCTTGCACCATGCCCCCAAAGCTGACTAACATCAGGCGTCAGTTAGTTTAGGATCCATCAGCAAATTTAGGGTGTCTCAAAGGGGCTGGAGAGGTTAGGTAAAGAAAGCACTATGGACAGTCAGCTCTTTCCGTGGTGACTGAAGATCTAGAGGTCAGAGAGGGCAGGCTCTGATATCTCCTCCATTAATTATTTAAGGTAATATTCTAGATGCTACTAAATCCTAACAACTCCAAATATATTAACCACTCTATGCTTCGAAAATGTGCTTTTGATAAACAAAGTGAAAACACTTCTCCAAAAAAGGTATCTTACAATATGTAACTATCTTCCAATGGATAGGCTTTCACCAATAAATTTTGATGTAACCACCTATTTCAAGTCAACTTATGATAACAGGCAGAAACCTTATTTCTCATTTATTGCACACTCTCTACCCTTATAACCCATCAGCCAATATATGCATGTAATAAGTCCTCGTTACCTAGCTATAGCTGGTATAGTTTGTGATAAATATGTTCACCATAACTAATAATAATTACTAGGCTTTGAAGTACTCTAACCAAGTCTTTTTTTTTTAATTACTGTTCAGAATCATATAATTTCAACTTTAACATATGTCTACATATACTTCTACATCATATAATTTCAACTTTAACATATGTCTACATATACTTCTCTAAAAATGGAGAACTTAAAAAAACTTTAAAAAACACCTCAAAAATTAACAAATTAACAATATTACGTGTCTTTTCAAATATTTAAAATTAACAATATTAACTATCCAAGAGGTGCTCAAATCTCTAATTGTCTCATAAATATTTTTGTCCAAGTCTAGTTTTTAAAAAATCATCACTGTTACCAGTTATTTTTTAAGCTACTACAACTTCTCAAAACCAAAATAAATTTAAATGTGCTTTAATAGAGTTAATTTAATGTGCTTTCAAAGAGAGATAACACAAGAGGCATCTAAGGATTGTTTATTTTTCAGAACATTGGGAGTGACTGATTTAGACAGAATCAAATGATCTCTAACTAACTCCATCACAAGCAAATTGGCTCACCATAAATCTTGGTAAATGATAAATAAGAGTTGATATTTGCTAAGGATTTTGTGGGCCAGATCCTCTTTTTATTCTCCTTCATTGGATCCTCATAATAAGCCCTGGAAAGATTTGAGGAATTCACCAAGGACATCCAGCCAGCTAAGTAAGATATGTAAGTAGGCAAGTCAAAACACCCAGTTGCACTGCCATCACTGACACTGTGCCCAGCACTTGGGGACCCAAATGCAAGAGCTCCATAGAAGGACACATAAGCAGGGAGAGCATTCTGAGAAGGTTGCAGAAGCTTTAATACTTAAAGTACAATGATGAACTGACTCTTGCTGGCTTCAACAATTTCGCAATTACTTTTTTTTTTAATTACTGTTCAGAATCAGAAACATTGAAGGCGGAAATATTATTCCAGTAGGGATCCACCCAGGAAAGTGACAGTTAAGTGAAGTCCAAGCTCTGTCATAGGACACTTGGAATTCTCACTCCCATGTCACATTCTCTCAAGGTGGTTTGAAGAAAACTCAGATCTGAAGTGCAGCAATTAACAGCTACAATTAAATAATTCTGCGGGCTACAAGTAATCTATCTTGAACTTGCCTTCTAATTATTTCATGCTTGGGGTTTTCCGTGGTGCCTAGCTATCTCAAACTTGCTAAGAGAAATATGCCTATCATAAATTCAAACACTTCACCGTCACATTTTATAGTACAAAATAGTGAGTCCCAAGTGTAGTTCATTTTCTGACAAGTCAGAGATGATGAAGTCTTTAATGCCAAGTCATTTATAGAGCAATCTTATTTCCATTTCCCCTTTTCTGCTATCTCAAAGATATAACCAGGTGACAGAGTTCAAGTTCATTACCCAGAGAATCTATTTCTCCAACCGAAGCAAAGGGAATTTGGATGGACCTTCTCGGTGCCTGTTAAATACCAAGTGATTAGAGGTTCTTTATTCAGTTATTTACGATACCCTCGGTGAAGTCAACCGTCTGTAGCCCAAATGCAAATATTCTGGGGAGACAGGAAAGGCTAGAAGAAAACTCTAACAAGGCCCCTGAGCTACTCAAAGCATAAATAAAGTTCATGTTTCCTCTGACCTAAATATGGACTTTAAGGGGTCAGACAATGACAACAATGGGGGCCTTGCTGAGCAATGATTACTTCCTATGACCAAGTTAAAAGATTATATTTTGGATGCTCTGTCCATTAACATAGTCACTGAATCCCTGGTATACTCCTGGCAGTGCTTTAGGTACTGTAGCTCTGTCGTAGACCTAGCTCAAGTTTGCCGTGATTCCTTTTTTACTTTAGATTATACAGTTTAGGGAACCTCTTAGCAATACTCAAAGAGGCTTTTTCCTTGACATCCATCGTAATACCATTCAGAGGCAACATTCAGTAAAGGGTAGGGCACCTAGAAGCCGACAGTGTTGCGGAGTGGGGTCTCGGAGGCCCTCTGGGGCCTGGGGTTAGTCCTGCGGTGCTAGATCACAGCAAGGTCTGAACACCGTGGGGAGGGCCCAGGACAGTTAGAATGACAGGATAAGGGCACTCCTGGGAGCTCAGGGCAACAGCTATGTACAACAGAAATAGTTTAATATTTTAATAACCAGCATGACTACACCAGTATTTAAGACTACACCAAATTTCAGCAACCCTGTGTTGTCTAGTATTGATACATAAGCCCAAGTCCTGCATTCCGGAAGCTCTCCAGCTAAACATGGTACAGAGCAAATAAATACTGTGGAGGTTCTAAACAAACATAAAGGACAGGTTATCTTGGACTCCGCAGAAGTTTTTGTTGAAAACATAGGAAATAGCTATCACGCAGAGATTTTAGAAAAAAAGCTTTTAAAATATACTTTCTCCAATACAAGCTTTGCTATTCCACATATGATGATTATCTTCTTGGTCACAAATACCTAGCAATATTTAATTCCCACATTCAAGTCCAATAGAACAGAATATATAAAGAAAGGCCAGGTAAAACACCTGGAACTAAAATCAAGGTAGGAATTTTGTGTCAAGATTTTATATAGAACATGAAACCGTGAAGGTTTTTTCTGAATAATTTGAATGAATGCAAATGAACAAAGTCTATGTCACCCTCAGTAGTCCCTGTTCAGTTTTAACTCATGTATCTCACACCCCTGCTACCTAGAGGATTTCCATGGGGGGTGAAGGGTTAAACTAGGTGGTATCTAAGGGCTTGGAATTCCCAAGAGAGAGAGTGAACAGAGCTGAGAGGTATGAGAAAAATAAATAAATAAATATCTTGTCACAACGTGCAATAAATAGCATTTCTTAGAAAAAAACAAATCCTATTATCTTCCTGTAAGTATCACTATTGATTATTTCTCTCCAGAACAGGAACAGAGTTCTAACACCACATCACCTATTCATTTTATATTTTTTTTCCTCAGAGGCATGGGTCCTGATTGGAAAATTTGAAAAATCAAGCTGCAACTGGGCGAGGTGGCAAATCACCATTAGGCAAAGAAAATTACATTTGATCTCATTAGAAAGCATGTGCTTGTACTTTCCATTTGCTAAAAAACAATCAAAATCCTGGCTTCCAACACTGTCTAATTGAATGAAGCATTAGTTAAACTCCCTTGATCAGTGTTTGAATTTTGGGGGAAAAAACAAAAAATGAAAAACACAGAATTAGACAAGGACACCAAGACTAAGATCAAATTAAAGTTTTCTTGAATCTAGCTTACACCTACTTGGCTCAGATAGTATGAAGCGATGACCCCACAAACATTAACTAAAGCCACCAGTGCCCACTCTCTAATCACTCACACCTGCTCCCACCATTCTGCTAAGAGAGGGACCAGAACATCTGCACGCTTTAAAGCTTCTGTGCACATCTACATTACACAATGGGCTTTTAAACTATTATTGCAAAAGGAAAAGCAGTAAATATGCTAATTTCTGAGGCTCTCTGCCTAATTTTCATTAGCTTGCCCTAATTTCTTGCTCCGCTTTTGAGGCAGGGCCCGTGCTTATTTTCATCACCAAAAGATGGCCATGCTCACAGACAGCCAAAAAGAACGAGGAGTTCCTTCTACTTCAGGTTTCCCAGGCACAAAACAAAGGTACCAAACCAAAGTCTTCCACCGGAGTTTTTATTAACTGAGCAAGCTCTATTCTGTACTGGGCCTCAGTGTTCTTCCTGTATCAAATGAGAGGCAAGAAGTAAACCATTCCAGCTTCAACACTAATAAATTTACTTTTAACAAAAATGGATATAAACTTTAAAATATAGGAACGCGGCCACGTTCTAAAACTCTGAAATAAACAATTCAGCACAAAGGACAATATTCTACCACCAACTGGCTACCACAGGCTAAGATGGTCAACGCAATGCTTTTGCGAACCAATGATACGGTTTTAGTCAATCTTACCTGGTTGTGTGTACAAAGCCAAAAACAGGGCTAAGTTAATATTTTCATAATACGTAGTGGTTAAAGGGAGCAAAATGTTACTTTAGACACCATTCAGGGGTAACTGTAAAAAGGTAACAAAAAATGTGATAGAGCCGCCATGGAAAGAGCCAATAGCTACTGAACTCAAATCGTGTGCCTGATGTATATTTCATTTCCAAATATAAAGTAGCATTTATTCCTAAAAACCCATTATTTATTTACCCTAATTATTCCCATTTTAGAAAAATGGAAACTGAGGCTTAGAGATGAATTTATTTTTTCCAAGATCAAAACCTTAAATACTCAAGCCCAGGTGTCATCTCTCTAGAACCACTCTCAACAGACTTGACCATGGAGGAAACTCAGGCAGTGACTTCTGTCATGTCTCAGCTGGTTTTATAAAGGAAAACATGATTAAACTGAAGCTGCACCTCTTCTCTCTGTTACTAATGTTATCATGTGGGTATTAATAACAGCTAGCATTACTGAGGGCTTTCTTAGCTCGCAGACCTTCCCATGATTTAACTAATTCTCAAAACAACCATATAGGGGAGTTATTATCATTACACTAATTTATAGGTGAGGATACAAGTACCAAGATGTTAACCTGCACAGGTAGCAAAAGCAGGCCTCTAACCACAGCATTCTGGCACCACATCCCATGCTTTCACCCTGAACTTCAACCTCTGAAAACCAAAAATAGTTGCAAAGCGAAGAAGTGAGATATGCTGTGAAGCAATAAATTGGATTCCCTAACCTGAAAAACATACCCTGTGCTCAAAGCACTCTTTGCATTTCCAAAACTCAGGATCCCTATTGATTCAAAGTGGATGGTAGGTCAGTAGTAAGTGGACAGACTTAAACCATGCTGAGTTGTTCATTAGAAACAGGTTAAAGGGCTTACTAAATATGAAAGGCAAACAATAACCTACCGAAATATGCCCTTAAAATTAAGCAACAGCAAACCAGAGTGTATTTACATTTCAAGAAAAAAAATGGAAATAATTCATTAACAAGGCAAGATAGAGTCAGCCAAACTGACAGTGTCTTCTCTCTACGTGCGCTCCCTCTCTTCTCTCTCCACAAAAAGCAAGGTTATAATAGAAATGCTGACACAACTAATCTTATAATGTTTCAAACTGAAGGCTATAATTACATTTTCTAATTGTATACTGAGCAAAAGGAATACCAAACGGAATGAAAACATAACCAGCTAGAAACAGTCCATCAGAATTCCTGTATTATAGAAAACACATATAAAATACTATTATCTTCAGCCACAGCCAGAAGACGTCAGACAATCAATTCATATAACATGCCAGCTTAATAAAATCTGCATACAAAATTTATGAATGCAGTAATATTCCTTTTTATCACAAGTTATTAATGGTCAATTTAATGAACATCTATAGCTGGACTGCTTTGGTTCTGTATGATATTTTAATCAGCTTTAGCCATGGATTTAAATGCATCATTTTATAACCATCAGCTATTTGAGATAAGAAAGCCTTTACAGAAGTACTGAGCTATTTGGGGTAGGCTACCAGTTTCTTCTTTATGCTGTTATTGATTTCCTTAAAATTTATTACAATAGAAACAGAACTAAATGTTCCATTACAATAATATTTGCTTTAATGGCTATATTAAAACACAAAAGGTTTCTTGAAGTTGTATTACATGTTCAGTTAGTTTAAACCTCCTTTTCATTTCCTTTCCAATAAAGAACTTTCCAACTTTGTTTACACAAAACAATCTTTCTCAGAGCTATTATCTTCTAAAAAGTATCCTACTGGAATGTTGACATGTCTAACATAAATATTCTTGTAAATTCATGTCATATTCCCTAACATAAAATATCTTACATGTTTCCATTCATTGCTTGACATAGTCGTTTAAAAACCTATTGTGTTCCGGTCTCCATTTCCTGCAGATTTTTGGCTAAAACTAAATCTTACCACATGGTGCATGTATGGAGGAAACGGAACATTTAAGAAAATAGAAAAACAACAGTGAATATATGGAAATATAAACATTCAAAGTTTAAAATGTCGACATGTGTTTATGGCCACGAAGTCAAATAACCAACGGATTCCCACATTTTAGCATTAGAGGTTTAATATAAAAACCACATTCACCTTCGGGAGTATTGCAACGATCTGGGTATCCTGCAAAGGGTAAGAGAAATGTGAGTCATGATCTTAAAGTGCGAGACCTGGCTGGAAAAACTAGTCGATGTACAACAGTCACTATTATGGAATGAATGATAGCAACTTTTAGGTTAAATATCTGCACCCGTATATGTCTTTTCTCATTAGCATAATCTGTTCCCGCAACAATTACTTTTTGAGATCCTGTCAGTTAATCTGTGATTGTTCTGGGGGAATAATTCCTGATCTTAGGAACCTAATTATCTAACACAGAACACGATATATGTATACACAAAATTGTAAAATCGGGTAAAATGGGTAAGAGCCAAGAGAAATACACAATGAAAATTCAGAGAGGATTATTGTTAGATATGGAGAAGAAGGACAGGAGAAGATTTTTGAAAGAACAGCTGGAATTTGGAAAAGTAGAGGAAGCAGGGGTATTCTTAGGTAAAGGGAACATGAAATTGACTTAAAAACAGACGTAAGAACAGAAAGTGCTTATGGTGTGAATTTTAGATTCAGCAATGCATAAATCTGTAAATGGCAGACATTTTCCAAATTTCTCTAATAAGAAGGATATGCATATATCTAGAAAGATCATCCCTCATTAAGTTTCATTTAAAGCTTCTTGAATCTGCCTAAATGTTCTCATCTTACCAGGCAAGCCAATATATGCTTACACTGAGAGGTTAAAGCAATGAACTTGTGAGGAGAACCTGTCAAATCAAATTATCAACAAGCAGTAGGCTCACTATTGAGGAGTATCTAAGCCTCAGTTTAAAAGAAGTATGCTTACATTTGCATTTTAATTAGGTCACATCTTCAACACCATCATATTAATTTTGGTCTAATGCTCTATTTTATTGCCATTTCCACAATGACAATTTTAAATGTGGACATAAAGAAAAAAAACTGTGCAACTCATAAATATTGAACTGAAAGTAGAATGAAGAGAGATATGACTATGTCTACAATTCTAAGTATTTAGAATAATTGAATTTCAAAAATATTCCAAAAGCAAATTATTAGGTTCTTCTTTAAAGGCATGATGGAGTGTTGGATAGAACATGAGATTTAGGTTTATGTGAATCACTAGAAGCAAACACAGACATCTCTTTTTCATAAAAGGGAAAGGGCATTTTGTTGTTAGACTTACCATTGTATTTGAAATATGATTTATATTGTTTCTTGAAGATGGAGTAGAGACATATTAAGACTCCTTTCTTTTCATTTAAAAATGTATTCAAATACATTCTTAACTGTGATGACATTCATTAATTTAACCTTTTTGATGTGTAAACTTCATTGTCATTTATTATATTCACAATGTTGTACAACCTTCAACACTATCTGTTTCCAGAATGTTTTTATCATTTGAAAAGGAAACCCAGCTCCATTATGCAGCCATTCTACCCCTTCCTAGCATCAGCCCCTGGGAACTACTAGTCTCTTTTCTATCTCTATGAATATGCTTATTCTGGGTATTTTATTTAAATGCAATCATATAATATGTGCCCTATAGTATCTGGCTTCTTTCACTTAGCATAATGTTTCAAATATATTTTAATTAAGTGTACTCATAAAGAAGAAATGGCCAAGTCCTCCATTTCTAATATTTTTCCATTTTCCATTTTCCAGAAGTATTCAGAAAGTATATGAGCCTTTTGTTCACTGTTTATGAGGTAATAAATGAATTTTCACTCTCTAATTTTTCCACTCTAAAGAGCCAGTGACAAATATCCATTTAAATTAAAAATCCAAGCCATTTACTGGCATCAGAACTGGATTCTATAAAAGCACAAAAGAAGACCTAAAAATATGAAGATATACATTGTGTTCATGGTTGGAGAAACCCAGTATCACCAATATGTCAAATTTGCCTAAATTAATCTACCTATTCAATGTCATTCCTTTAAAAACATCGCAATGATTTTTTTCCACAGAAATTGAAACAATGAAAAAAAATCACTTAAGTCAAGGGTGAAGATCAGCCAAAAAATATGAAATAAGGAGTGATTCAACCTTCTAGACATAAAGACATCCTAAGAATGGGATGGAACACTGATTACCTGTACGAGGAAAAGTGGGCTCATAATTCATATGACATACAAAAAGACACAGGTGATATCAAGGCATTTATGAAAAGGAAAAAAAAGAACTTTAAAAAAATTATAGAAAAATACTGTGATGAGCTCAAGACTGGGAAGATTTTCTTAAAGTAGACCCAAATGCATAGATCATGGATAAAAACATTAAATTTGGCTACAATTAAGTAAAAATGTCTGATTATTAAAATGTACACACACATAAACTTCCCAAAAACCTAAGCCAAAAAGTCAGACTATTCTCTGAAATGCATATAATCACAAAGGAATTGAACCTAGAAAATTATATATATATATATATACACATATATATGTGTGTGTGTGTGTGTATATATACATATATGTACATATATATATGTATATGTATATAAAAGAAAACGAACCCAGTGAAAAATGGGCAAAGAAAACACATAGGCAAGTGACAAAAAGGGACAACCAGAAGACAAATGAAAAATGTTTGACCTGACTGATAGTCAAGCAATGAAAATTAAACTGATGAGATAATATTTTATACCCACCAAGTTAGAAAACACTTAAAATGTATACTAATACAAGTGTGGATGAGGACATGGGAAACAGAAATTATCACACATTGCTGTGGAGTGTTAATTGATGTAACATTTAACTGGGATTGCAAAACTGCTCTCCAAAGTTGAAGAAATGCATTCCTTCCAACATGGAATTCCACTGCTAAATAAATATTCTACAGAGACTCACTTACCAATACACCAGGAGGTACAAGCAAGGATATTCCTTTCACTTTTTCTTAATGGGAAAATAAACTTAGAATAATCTAAATAGGGTGGGAGGTGGGGGTGGCTGGGGCTGGAAAAAGTAGTGGTGGGAAAATGTTGACAAAAGAAAAAAGAAAAGTGGCCGGGGGAGGCTGGGAGTAGTGTGGGAAATTAGGAAGCCAAAGAACTGGTGTGTGTAGCCCATGGGCATGGACTAAGAAGTGTGGGGATGATGGGATGGGGCGCAGGGTAGAGGGGATAAGGGGGGGGGGGGAATGGGACAACTGTAATAGCATACTCAATAAAATAAAAAATAACAAATCTAAATAAGGAGAATAAGAAATTAACTTATGTATTCAGAGAATGGAATACAATGTAGCAAGTAAAAGTGAAAATTAGGTCGTCATTTATTAATGTGGCTATAGCTCAAAAACAATGCTGGGTGAAAGAAATAGATTATATACAGAAGGATACTATGAAAACATTAAACAAACAACAGTCCTTGCTTTGTAGGGATACAGACACATAAGAAACATACAAATCTTAGCCGGTAGGAAACCTACCTCCTTCAGCTTAGTGAATACCTCTAAAGCAGTGGCTCTTAAAGGGGATCGGTCATTTTGCCTTCCAAGAACACTTGTCAATATGTGGAGACATTTTTGGTCGTCACAAGTAGGAAAGTGCATGCTACTACATCCAGTGGGTAAAGCCCATAGTTGCTGCTAAACATCCTACAGTGCACAGGACAGTCCCCATGAGAAAGAAGCATCTGTCCCTAAGGGTCAATGCTGCCTGGGTTGAGAAACCTGGCTCTGAAGAGAACAAGAGGAATACAATGACAGCAGGGGGACATTGGGTATATTTGTAACTTTTTATTGTTAAAAAAATCTGAAGCACATATGGAAAAATGTTAAATATTTTTTTTAAATCTTTGTAGTACACAGGTGTCTGCCACATTGTTCCCTGTACTTTTGTATTTGAAATATCTTTCATAAATATAAAACATAACAATTCAACAAATGAACACAGTTAATTTCCAGATTTGATGGAGGTTATGTAAATCTTTCATTGGTTTATTTCTGATAATATATCTTTGGAAAAATATTTCCTTACTCATGGTCAAATTGCATTTGCACATTTTTCTTCATATGTGTCCCAGAGAAAGCTATGTAGGTAAAGTTGTGGAGGATCTCAGGATTGATCCACCCTATCACAGTTCAGGCAAGAATATTCTAAAACCATCCCATAGGACACTAATTTAGTCCTTTCCTGTCTTAACAGCGCACTGTAATAATTCTGGCCAATTTTCTGAAGAAGCTGATGTATTTTAGAGTGGTGGGCCAGCGTCACACATGCACTCATGCTTCCTAGCTGGATGGCTCCAGATGTGAATTTCTCCTCTCCTTATGGATTCTGGGTGTTTCTTGAAACTATTTGGAGATCAACCAATGTATTTTATTTTTTTCATTTATAGTTTCTTAGTGCAGGAGTTAGCAAACTTTTTCTGTAAAGGGCCAGATAGTAAATGTTTCCGATTTTGCAGGCCATATGGTCTCTGTCACAACTGCTGACCTCTGCCACTGCAGCGTGGAAGCAGCCATGACATGCGGAAGAGCAGTGCGGCTGTGTTCCAACAAGACTTACGAACACAGACAAGAGATGGGACGTGGCTCGAAGCCACAGTTTGTGCACACGTGCAGGGTCAGCAAAACGATAGTCTTTAAAATACTACTTTAAATTTAGGGCATCTCAAATCTTCTTTGGAAGTATAGTTTTGCATATATTTTGTTACAGGAATTTCACACAACTAAAAATAAACTCATAAATATGAAACAACTCCATAAATGACAAAATGTTCATTTTTTAGATTTACAGTATACCAACTTCTTTCTGGAAGTATGTTTTATGATCTGATTTACTAAATTACCAATTATAATTGTTTTCATTTGTTAAAATTATGCTATTAATGATTCTCTTTAGTAAAATAAATATACATATCTTGCCTTCAATTTGACTACGGGGTTAGAATGACGAGGACAGTGGAACTATACTCCCTGCACAAGCAATAGCTTTCTATTAAGTTTGCCATTTCACCTGAATAATTCCTCATAATCATGAATGATGATGTTATTCGACAACCTAATGATATCATGGTATGTAGCTGCAGCCTATCCATCTTTGTCAGGGAGGTCAAATGTTTGTATTCTGCTGTACTAGGCAGAGTTGAACAAACAGTTAACAGTATCATGCCCCTTAATTATTTCTCCAAACGAAAGCAGCAAGTACCTTTTTGAATTCTAGGATCTATGTAATACAAATATACTGCAAAGAAATTTAACACCTACTCATTTTTTAACAAACTTTAAGCTCAACTTAAAAAAATGGTTTCAACAAACAAAAAAAACCCTAAAATTGTCTAAAGACATTCCTAATTGGTTGTTGCTGGTAGCTTAACTCTACAACTGAGATTTGTCAATGTCAAAATATTGCAGGCACTTTCATATTACACAGAGATGTGAAATACTCAATGTGGTATCTTGAAATTGGCAATGAAGGTAAAGAATAAAACAATATATGACCGGATCTGAATTCTAGCATCAATACTAAAAGGCTTGTTAGTGTTTGCCTTGCTTGGAGAATCTATGACTTCGGAAAAACAATGCCAAATGGCTAATGCAGACGGACACACCTCATTCACTGTTTCTACGGGGCCTACATAAGGCCTGGGCTCTTGGGGGTGGGGGATGGTGAGAACAGCAAGGTAAAATGTGGGGACACCTAAATGATAGTACAGCAAAAGAATCTATAGATAGATATCATAGATAGATAGATAAATAGATAGATAGATATAGATAGATAGATAGATAGATAGATAGATAGATAGATGATAGATAGATAGATGATAGATAGACAGATGATAGACAGATAGAGATATGCTTCCTTCTTTAAATTCCACAGTGGTTTCTTACTGCACTAAAATATACTTCGCAGAAGGCCTTATTAATTGGGTTCCAGGCTTCCGGGATTTTCCCACTTCCTCACCATGCTTTACCCCAGAGGCTTTCTTTCTGTTTTTGAAACATTCTTGAGCATGGAAACGTGTTCTCACTTCTCTCCACCTGGCATGCTCTGCCACTGTCCCTGGCTGGTCTCTCCTTGTTATCCAGTGTAGATCGCATGTCACCTCCAAAGAGGAGCCTTCCCTGACCACCCTTTCAGAGTAGTCTCTGTTTTATTTTACTCATAATCTAAAACCATGTTCATGATTTATGGGTTTATGTTTACAGCTTTAATCTTCCGTTGTCAACCTCCGCACACAAGAATAAAGTAGGATCCTTATCTGTCTGTCCGCTGTCATATCTCTAGGGCCTGGTACACAGTAGGAAATAAACTATTATGTGATAAATTAACATGTTCAGCCACAACAGACAACTATGTGTCTAATGTGAGGTTAGCAAACTATGTTTGAAGGCTGTACCAGCCTGCTGCCTATTTTCGTAAATAAAGTTTTATTGGAACTTGGCCACACCTGTTTATTTACCTATTGTTTATGGCAGCTTTCACATGACAACACAACTGACTAGTTGCAACAGAGGTGACGTGGCCCAGAAAACAGTTATCATCTGTTTCTTTATGAAGAAAGCTCGCCAACTCCTGGTCTAGTGTGCAGTTATGTTCTGAATACATAAATTAAGAATGTGCTGACCTTGCCTTCAAAGAATGATAGTCTAGAGGTTTTCATTCACTTTTGAATTAAAATCCGGTTGAAATCCAAAAGAAAGCCGCTTCAAAGCTCTAAGTGTCGCCTGGCAGGAGCTGCATTGGTTCTCCCCTCCTTAAGTCAGCTGGTGGAAACCTTGGCAGTGAAGGCCCCGCGCAATGAGGCCGGGAACAGATTACTGAAAGCAACACTGAAAAGACCCGTCTGGAGCCTCATTGTTTAATGCAGTACCCACTAGTACCTGTGGCTATTTAAAGTATTGAAAATTAAGTTCATCAGTCACACTAGCCCCATCTTGAATGCTCAGGACCCACACATGGCTACTCCATTGGACAGTGGAGATCTATAAGACTTTTCCATCATCACAGAAAGTTCTAGTGGATGGGGCTCTCTGAGACATTCAAAGCGGATACACCCAGCATGTTCAGAGGCAGCTTGAGCTCCTTGGAGGATGCAAGGGGAGCTAGGGCTCATAGGCACACGTCTCCTGCGGAACTTAACTGTGAACAGCACAAATCAAAAATCGTCTGTGGTTTTCAAAAACATATTCTGAAACATAATGCATTCTGCCATACCCAGGAAGTTCCAAAAGAAAAGAAGCCACACCTACCTGTTCATCAGTTTAACCCATGGTTAAGAGCAGAAGCCCCGGGATCAGTCTCCTCGGGTTAGATGATGGCTTCACCTCAGGCAAAGGACGTAACCTCTCTCAGCCTACCCCCTTATTTGTAAGATGGGAACAACAATTTTAAGGGGTCTTTTTGAGAATTAGGTGAGTTAGTATATAGAAAACAGTAACAGCACCTTGTCCTTCATAAGTATTGTAAAGCACTTTAAAGACAAACAAACAAACATTCTGAGCAGCTAGCACAGGACTTGGCACATAACAGGGAATGTTCAAGATTTGTTGAACTGAAACTAAGTTGAAATGAACTAGACTCTGGGAGCCAGAGGCACCAACAGGCCAATTTGTGGAATTAGTGGGCAGAAAACTGACTCACTCATCTGAGAACAAGCCGTTCTGGAAAACAGGCTGCTGCCTGAGAAACCATTTCTCATCACCCTTTGCAAGGGATGACAAAGTAATACTATGCAAGGAGCCAGACTTCAATAAGCATTTAACATTTTTTGATAACTTGTTTTAGAGAGGTGCTTTTGTCTTATTGGAATTATAAAGATGCATCAACATAAACTTTAAACAATTCAAGTTAAAATGGCCATACTATCCTATATTAATACTTGATTATATAGATATTTCTTTGTAATTAAGAGATCCCAACCAAGCCACATTTTCACCACCTCTCTCAATCATAATTAATTTCTGTGTGTTGTCTCTTTAAACCTGAGTGTCTAGGCCATTTCCTGTCAAGGTTGATGGCTGCGCATCACAAATATCTGGCATGATTTGTTTGTTTCCAATTTGAACTCCTCATTCCTATAGTGGACTTTCTAATCTAGAATCGCCAGAGTGAAGTAGTCGGGGCATGACCCAGCAACCTGCTTTTCCACCAGCACTTCGGGTGACGGTCCACCCCATCTGTGATTTGGGATCAAGGTTTCATGCATCCATGAGAAGAAAAAATGCCAAGCAGCTAAATACTTTTGGAATCAACGCTTTTCTATTTGGGAAAGGTAATGAAGAGATAATATGATATATGTTTGATTCACAGCTATTCATACAGCTGTATGTTACATGTATACACACCCAATACTTGTAGGTACGAAGTAGTCAAAGAAAAATATAAGATGTTGCCTCTTTGCCATCAAGGAGCTTCTTGGATGAGGTGCATAAATATAAATGATGTAAACAAATTATATGATGAGCCATGACTGAGAGCTCAATGAATAGAAAGATGTGTAGTAAGATTTCAGAGGAAGAAGCAATCAAGCCAATCTGGGTTGTCAGCAATGTGAAAAATCATGTACCCAGCGGTAGGTTAGCTGGGCAGCTGGGGGAAAGTGATACTACACGTTTACTCAGTGAATTTCCCAGGACCTTTGTCTTCTCCCAGGTAAGGGCTTCGGTCTTAGGACACGAAAGGACTAAGGCAACAACTACAGCCTTCCCAGTTACTAGCCCAGCCTGGGAAAGATTACTAAGGCTTCGCAAGAGGGCCGAAAGCAGTTGCCTCTCAGTAAGGCGCTGAGGAATGACAATCTGGGCACCCTGAAGCTCCCGTGTTCAGGAGCTGCCCTGGTGAGCCTGAACAATATGGCAGGCCTTAGCTTCCCGTGACCCCTGCAACAAACGCCATTGGCCGGGCTCCTCATTTGACATTTAATCAAATACTTCATCCTGAATTTACATTTCTCATGGTTTAGGTCTTAACCCTCCAATGATCCTGTGAAGTTCTCGAGAGAAGGGTATGCACCTTCTTTCTCAGGAACTTCCCCAGTGTCTAGCACAATAATGTCATGCACCAAGGAAGGGTCTTTAATTCGCCATTTAGAAAACCCTGTATAGCACCTATTATGTTCCAAACAGTGTGTTAATCACTAATGGAACAGGCTGCTGCATCTCTGCCGTGGCAGAGACAAAACGGTCTGTGGTTGTGATGGCTGAAAACAGCCCTGTGACATAGGGAAAATCATTGAGCTGTCCACTTCAAGTGGGTGAATTGTATGGTAGGTGAATTATATATTAATAAAGTTGTAAAAAAAAATAATGGCAGAAAAAGATGGCCACACCTTAGAAGTCCACTAGGTTAGCCCTGGTCGGGTGCTCAGTTAGTTGGAGTGTCTCCCTAGACAGCAAGGTTGCGGATTCTATCCCTAGTCAAGGTGCATACAAGAATCAACCAATGAGTGCGTAGACAGGTGGAACAACAAATCTCTCTCTCCTCTCTCTCTCTCTCTCTTTCTCCCTCGCTTCCTCTCTCTCTCTAAAATCAACTAAAATTGAAACTGTTTTTAAAGAGAAGTCCACTAGGTTAAAGTTCAGGAAAAAGAATACATCTAGAGTGTAGTCATTCCTATTTAGACTAATTGTGACACCCTGATAATACTTGATAGCACGGTACCTAACTATTTTTAAAAATGGAATGCTTCTAAGAGGCAACAACATAAAACTAAATTTATATAATATTGGTTAAGCACACAAATATTAAATCATAAAAGCATGGAGTTGGCTCTTGTTTCTCTTCCTTAGTTGTATGACATTGATCAAATTACTTAGACTATCTAAGCTTCGATTTCCTCACCAGAGGAACTGGAATAAACTTTTAAAAAATGTTCAGTCATAATACATTGCTTGTCATCAAATAAATGCAAATTAACATGACTTTTTTTCACTTATAAAACTAGCATATATATGGAATATTATTATTATTCAATGTATGCAATAGCAAAGTGTTCTCCTCCTCTCCTTATGGATACATAAGCTTTGAAATATTTGCAGCCTGACTTGTAACAGTAAAAAATTACAAACAAAGTAAACATTAGATCAACTATGGAAAAATCAAATCAATGGAACATTATGGACCACTGAAAATGAGGTTAACTAATACTGTTTTAATGATAAGGAAAAATTGTGATATTAGAAGTAAAGCAATAGAATATGCAGAGTATTATCTTAGAAAACATTTAAAAAGATTAGCAGGGATTATTTCTGGGTGTGGAAATATTATTATTTTTTACTTTCTCATACTTTCAGGAATTAAAAAAAGAGCAGCGTTAAATTTGTGTTCATTTTATTCATAACAAATTCAAGTAATATCCATTTGTAAGAAATGGGGGAAAAGAAGCTCTATTTTATAGAGCATTACCAGCCATGATGGCACTAATGATCAAAAGAAGAATTGTGAGGTGTATTCTCAAAATATAAGCATACCACTATACAACCATATTCACAGGCACTAATGTCAAAAGTTATTATCCTTTTTAAAAAAAAATAATTGGTTCAATAAAGCTGCTGAGTATATAATTTGAAATTCTTCATTATCCTAACCCAAACATTTCACACACAGCCATTTGTGAATTATGAAATAATTGTATAATACAGTTAATGAAAGAACTGCCAAATACAATATATCGATCTGCGAAGTCTCGTGAAGCTTTCAGAGCTTCAGTGATAGCAAGTAATCTCTGTGCTCAACCATGGCCTCGAATGTGAAAATGATTAACAAAATAATGAGGAAAATTCATTCAAAAGAGAAAGCATGCAATAGAAAGATGTTTCTTAAAAATAATTTGTATAATAATTTGTGAAAATGATGTAATGGTTCCCTAAAAATCATATAACTATTAGCTACAAAGGTGAGTAGCCTTTCTGCCCTGCGGTAAGCCCAACTGTGAAAATCAAATTTAGCAGTGATTTCGTTTACAATTATTTTTCAAAGTTTGAGGGAAAGAAATAAATATATTCAACTAGCTGAAAAAATTCCACCTTTGAGTTCAATGCGGAAATCAAAGTGCCATATGCCAGGAGGGCATCATAAGGATGAGCCCCCA
>PVJD01003867.1:0-151548 GCA_004026545.1 Mormoops blainvillei | reverse complement strand
ATTTGAAGAACTAAGTTTTGATTTTATTGATTTTCTCTACTATTTTTTATTATTTATTTCAATCACTCCTCTAATCATGATTTCCTTCCTTCTGCTAGCTTTGGATTTAGTGGGGTTTTTTCCCTAGTTTTCTAGGTTGTTAAGATAGGTTTCCCTAAGTTGTAAAGATAAGCTGTTAACTTGGTAACATTTTTTTGTTTTTTAATGCAAGTGTTTATAGCTGGAAGTCTACCCCTTGGCATTGCTTTCTCTGCGTCCCAGAAATTTTGTGTTGTGTTTTCATTTTCATTTGTCTCTAAGTAATTTTAAAATTTCTTCTTTGATCCATTGGTTGTTTAAGAGTTTATTTTCTACAAATTTGTGATTTTTTTCAGTTTTCTTTGTGTTAATGATTTCTAACTTCATTTCATTATGGTCAGAGATGTTTTATATGATATTTATCTTTTTATATCTATTAAGAGATTTAATGTGTACCCTAATGATGGTCTATCCTAGAAAATATCCCATGTACATTTGAGAAGAATGTATATGTTACTGTTATTGAATATTCAGTATTCAATAACAGTCTATTAATATTAGTTGATATATTGTGCTGTTCAGTCCTCAGCCTACTTATTAACCTTCTGTATGGTTGTTTTATTTATTATTGAGAAGATATTGAAGTCTTCAGCTATTGTATTTTTTAGTGACACCTATTTTTTCCTTCAATTCTGTCAATTTTTGCTGCTTATATTTTGATAGTCTGTTATTAGGTACATTACTGCTTATGAGTGTTATATGTTTTGTTGGATTAAATTTTTATTAATTTATATCATCCTTTTTTGTCACATAAACTTTTTTGATTTAAAGACTACTTTGTTTAATATTATTATAGCCACTTCTGTTCTCTTTTGGTTACTATTTGCATAAACTATCTTTTTTTATACTTTCACTTTCAACCCATTTATATCTCTGAAACTATGGTGAGTCTCTTATAAACAACATTGGTTATATCATTTTTCAAATCCATTCTGCCACTCTCTGCCTTTTTATTAGACAGCTTAATACATTTACATTTAAAAGTAACTACTGATAAGGAGTGAATTACATCAGTCAGTTTGTTATTTGTTTCTTACATGCTTTCTCCTGTTATATCTTGTGCCTTATTTTTACGTCTTTTGTTTTTCTTTGATATTTTTACAGTGAAATTTTTAAATTACCTTCTCATTTCTTCTTGTTCGTATTCAGTGACTATGTTCTTTGTGGTTGGCATGAAGATTACATTTAACATGCTGAAGTTATAACTTCTTTGATTTTTATAGCAGCTTAACTTCAACAAGCTATAAAAACCCTGATCCCTTACAACTCTGTTCCCACCCTTTTTATTATTTTAGATGTTACATAACTTTACATATTAGGTGTCCAAACATAAACTAATAACTGTTAATGCCTTAGTCTTTTCAATTGTGTAGAAAACAAAATATGAAGTTACAAATCAATGTTAAAATAATACCAACTTTTAGACACATACTGTATGTGTTCTCAATGTATTAGCTTCTTAATATAAAGGGAGTAACTAATCATTGTGACAATAATATGAGTTTTCATAATTTACCTTTGTATTTACCTTTACCGAGATCTTCATTTCTTCTTACAGCATTGTTACTATTTAGTGACACTTCATTTCAACCTGCAGGACATTTATTGCAGAGCATGTTTAGTGGTAACAAATTTCATCATCTTTTGTCTATCTAGGAATGTATTAATTTCTTTTACACTTTTGAAGGACAGAATTTCTGGATATGGAACTCTTACTTGACACTATCTTTCTTTGAGCCCTTTAAATGAATCATCCCATTACCTTCTCACTGACAAAGCTTTTGCTAAGAAATCTGCTTTTTGAGGACCACTCATAAGGGATGAATCACTTCTCTCTTACTGCTTTCAAGATTTTTTGTCTTTCGACATTTTAATTATAATGCGCCTTTCAGTTCTACCTACTTGGTTATTCAATGGCACTTGTATATGATGCACACATGCACATGCGCACACACATATGATTGTCCCAAAAGAATTAAAGTAGTTAAGTGACTTACCCAAGTACAAGAAGCTAGAGAATAAAACAGAAATTTGAGTCCAAAATTTTTAACCTGGCTCTTCCATACTGGAACTGGAAAATCTTGAAATTCCATTATTATATTATACACTTCTTTCATTCTACATGACTTTGTTCATGTTTATACTTATTTTTCAAGACCAGTCATCCTCATGACCTCCACTGTAAGACCTCCAGTCCCTCATGATTCTTGCATGCAGATCTTTTCACATTTGTTATGTCACAGTGAGCTTGTTTGTAACTCTTACTCCCCACACTATTTTAAAAATCAGAAAGTGTTCCTCACTTACAGAGTTCCTGGTGCTCAGCACAACCCCTGAAACAGGAAAAATTCTCAATAAAAGGCGAGTGGAAAGGGTTGCAGTTAGAGCTGGAATGGGAAACATTTGCTCAATAGTAAAGTGTGTTCCAAATCTTGAAAGTATAAATATGAGTACCGTGTTTGAGGACAGTAATGCCAACCTGGCTGAAATAAACAATTTAGGAAAACAACATATGGTCTCATGTAATATTTAATTCAACTAGCAGAGTTGAGAATATAGAAAGCTCTAGTAAGTGTCAGAAAAATTATAATTTATGATTTCAATCAGTTCAAATTACTATATTTAAAGTACTGCCAGAAAGAAGAATAATATGTATAGTGTGAATTCCAGACATTAGTCTCTATATAAGTAAAATTATGAGTAAAGTGATTTCAGGACCATTCCATTCAAGCAGTTACCACCAAATGGACTACCACGTCATTTAGCTTCTTGGTCGTCTTCAAATGTAGTCTGATAAAGCTTCAGTTCTATGAAGAACTGAAGACTGTACTAGATAAACTTAATCTTTAATAACTCATCAGGAATTTCTATTTTCTCTAAAATTAAATAACCATTAATTGGGATGTCAGGATTCCAGGCCACAAGATTGCTGATTTTCTAGTTATTGTTATATGTTCTATGGATAATACATAACAAAAACTTTTCAGTTTGGATTTGAAGTATTTACATAACCATGTTTGAAATCATTAATCAATTAAACTACTGTTACAGAGAAAGGAAGACACAACTCAGATTTTAGAGATGTTATGTGTCTCATTGTCTAAGAATCTATGAAATGTATTTAAGTTCTATTCTTTACTGAATAGAAAATAAGCCATTTACTCAAATGCTTGTGGCATGGTTTTATTTTTCAACAAAATTCTACTTTATAGAAAAAGGAATATCTCTGGATATTTTACCTTAAAAATTATTTTTAAAATATGTATTTTAGAGAAAGGTCAACAAACTAGAGTCAATGTATCAAATCCAGCTTACCTCCTGTTTTTATAAATAAAATTTTATTAAAGCATAGTTTCACTCATTCATTTACAGTGTGTCGATAGCTAATTTTGCACTTCAATAGCAAAGTTAAGAAGGTGCAAAAGACTATATAATCAGTCAAGCCCCAAATATTTACTATCTGTCTCTTTATAGGAAAGGTTTACTGACCCAAGTTTTAGAACTCTTTTTTACAAACACAGGTCAGAGATTCATGCCTTATAGAGCACATCCAGTTGACATGGGAAATTTAAAATTTTACAACTTCCATAAGGGCAAATCGATATAATAAAACAGCCAAATTACACATGTATGTACTTTTTTATTTATCAATCTCATATCTCAGGTTCTAATTCAGAGCTATTCTAGCCAAAGTATAAAAGGCTATGTTATTCACTGAAGCACTATTTAGATTAATACAAGGCTAGAAACAGTCAAATTTCCCCTAAGAGGATGCTGGTTGGATAACCTTAAACACCCACACAACGGAGTATGATGCGTCAATATTAAAGAATGAAGACTAACTCTGTATGCCATGAAGGAATGATACCAAGATATAATGTTCAGTAAAAAATATTGAGTAAAATGTGTATAGGATGCAACTTTTTATTGAAAAGTATGAGTGGAATAGAAAATATACAGTAATATATACAGTATATTATATTAATAATAAACCATTGGAAGAATGTACTATAAAAATAACACAAATATTTTTACAGACCATAAGGTAGACATTTTTTTTAATATATCCTGGTTTGTTGGTTTCTTTTTGAAATCTTGCATATATTTTACAAAAATATTGTTTATCTAGATAAACAGTCCCTGAAAATGAAACAAATTAAGTTGTATGTGTAGTTGGTGGCATAACCTCAGAAAGGGAAACTGTGATAGGCAGAATAATGGCCCCACCCACAGAGGCGCAGGCCCCAGTCCTTGGAACCTGTGTATATTTTCCTTTACATGGCAAAAGGACTTTGCAGATGCGACCTTAAGATGCAAACCTCAGGAATGGAAAGTTAGCCTGGATTATCTGCGTGAGTCCATATTAGTCCTTAAAAGAAAAAAAAAAAGCCCCCAACTTTGTTCAGAGAGCGATGTGAGGACTGAGGAAGTATCCAAAAGATGGCAGTATTACTGTCTTTGAAGATGAAAGAAAGGTGTCATGAACTAGCAACGTGGACAGCTTCTAAAACAATGCAATGAAATGGGTTCTCCTCTAGAGCCTCCAGAAAGAAAATCAGTCCTGCCAACACCTCCATTTCAGCCCAGTATTGAGCTGATGATATACAGAACTTTAAGATAATAACTTTGTCTTGTTTTAAACCACTAAGTTTGTAATTTGTTACAGTAGCAATAATAACTAATACAGGAATATACTTTAAGGACTAACAGATTGTAAATGCTCATAAACTATTTTTAGTAATCATAAGTTAGTGTCTCTATTTTTATGAATAATTGCATCATTGTTTTTGAGAACCAAGATATTTAGCATAAGAGATAGGATATGGAGATCCGAGATTGATGACAGTAAGATAAACGCTCTGCATTCCTAAATTGGAACTGGAAATGTCCTTATGAACCCAAAAACTATTTTATATTAAATAAAACATTTTTTTCCACTGAAAAGTTCTATGAACAATGAATGAGTTCCCCATTTCTACAAGTACTATTTTTCCTCAAAACAAAACAGAATTTCTTGAAGAAATAGCTGATTTGGAGAGATGGAGCAAAAAATGTACAAGATGAGCCTTTTCACACTAAGGCATCTTTCAAAGACCATCAAAGTATTCAGGAATCAATTGAAATAGGTTCTACTGATGAAGATTGGGAAAATTTGAACATTGTTAAGGATAATAACTGTAGTGGATTCAAATATAACAAATATCTACTGATTCATAATGATACTCAGAAAACAAACAACATAACTAATTGCTCATCATATAAAAGATGGCAGAGAGTGAGAGAAAAAAAATCAAAATAAGCTGAACACTCTGTAGATATTTAATGGTATTACAGAATTGTTAATTTATTTTTGATGTGATGACAGTATGTTTGAGAATTTTTAATTTATGGAGAAACATTGAGAGATTTATAAAAATATAAAGTTTATTATTATTTGCTTCAAAATAATCTTGTGAGAATGAGATGGTATTGAGCAAGGATGGGCTAATGTTAGGTAGGGATGGATGAATGGTAGACAGAGAAGTACATTGAATTATAAGTAAGCAAGATTGGTCATGCTGATTATTGATGAAACTGGGTGATAGGCACAAAAAGGTTTATAATATTGTCTCTCTATTTTTGTGTGTATTTGAATCTTTCCATAATAAAAAGTTAAAAGAAAAAGAAATGGAGAAGTAGAAAAATCATTATAGGGAGATTTTTAAACTGCTATTAAGATACTTTTTTAAAACTCCTCTAGCAATTCATTTTCTTATAGTCCAACGGATATGAAAAAATTACATATTTTTGAAAACTATTATTTATTAGAAAAGCAGTTTTAAAAAGCTTCTGTTTTCTTAGTTCCGATAGACATCATCATCAGTTTTATCCTGGATAGCTAATTTTATCTATCTAACCATTAGATAGATAAAATTACTATCTAATGCATAATAAAATAACATCACGCTATAATTGTCTTACTCTTCTACTTTCCACTGCTCAAATGTAGCAAGTTTTCTTTGCCAAATAAAACTCCAATATTTCTATTCTTGGTTATGCTTTACTCAGAACAAGAATTAAATACAATAATTTAAGCGTTCTTTAACTGGAGGTTATCAGCCCATCCTTTAAATTCCTATTTCTCACAATTAGATCTTAGCATACTTGCCTGGGAAACCCCAGGATGTATTATATTTAGAACTCCCCCAGGGTTTATAAGTTACAACTGTAAAACAAAGAGACTAAAATGTGCTCCTTTCTTTTTTTTTTTTAAACCTGTCACTAACTGTGGGATTTTCTTTCCTTAGAAGATTTATGAAGACTTTTTTTCTTCAGCACTCATGGAAAATATGATAACATGATTTTTTTTCTGGCATGAAGGAGATTACTTTCTCTCTCCTTTTTAATAGGCTCAAGAAGCAAACCAAATAATGCTGCAATTCCATGAGATGGTGTAAGAAAAAAAAAGAAGGAAAGAAAGAAAGAGAGAAAGGAAGGAAGAAAGACTATCCACACAGTCCAGGGGCTCCATCAAAAGCTGAAAAACTTGATGGCATGGGTGTGATGGCATGGGTCTGCCTGTATTCTAACCAAATCAATTAAACTTCTCCTTTCCTCTAAAAGTATGGGGGTATATGTCTTAAGGGACACTCTGATAAGCAAATAACAGAATAAAAATAGCCATTTTAGTAAAAAAATATATAATTCTTAAAAAATATGTAAATAAATTTAGAGTTATGAGTAAATTTGCCTTATAGGGCTATGTGTGTGCAGGACCAGATCCTGAATTCCCATTTGAAAAATCCAAGTTTTTAAAAATTAAATAGGCTTAAAAAAGAATCCTTAATAGAAACCAGAACTGAGGAACAGATTATGGAAGGTCAAGTAAAAGTTAGTGCTGCTTATGACTGTTAAGGGAACGTCCTTTAAGACTCTCTGCATTGATCAGTCCCCCATAATACAATTCTGGTGGCAAAGTGAGGAACAGAAGCACCAATAACTGATCTGTTAAAATGAGATGTTAAATCCCTTCTTTCTTCCTTCCATTAGTCAAGGGTTTTTGATGGAAAGCAACAGTAAAGGGTCCTGTGTAACTTGAAGAGAAAGAACAATCTACTGAAAACCTATGAGGTAAATAACAAAAAAATTACTGAAAAGGCTCATAGGAAAACATAATGCAAGTTTTCTTTAGGTCCCAAGGAAATGAGGTCACATCGGCTTTTTTGTAATGATTTCAAGAAACAAACCAAGTAATCCTGCAGTGCTATGAGATGATAAATAAGAACATTCCCAGAGTACGGAAACTGCCAGCAAAAGTTGAAATAGACTCAATCCTCAGTAGGAAGCAAGAGTACAGTGGACAAGAGTAATCCCATCACACTCTTACTGTGCAAACAATCTGCTGACTGAGGGTCACCATCCTGGACATGTTGTCTTTGGGTGCTTGGCACCACACCTATGGCGGGATTCCTCTGAGAATACTGTCTTAGCTATCTGTGGATTTTCTGTGATTTTAGAAGAATATGATCGGTTTAGTCTAAATCACATGATGCCTGGGGTTTAATAGTAGGAAGTAGATTACTACCTCTTTCCTAGTTTCCCTGCCCCAGCACACCCACAGTGAGTGTGTGTGTGTGTGTGTGTGTGTGTGTGTGTGTGTGTGTGTGCACTCAGATGCTGACTGCCACCCTTGCAATGACGTGCACCCAGCAACTAATTGTATGCCTGGTCACAGACATGAAGCACCACTCCTATGCAGTTCACATACCAAGTGTTTTATTTGACAGTTTGTCTTTTAAAAGGAGCTAAAGGACAGAAAAACCTACTGGTTATGAAAAAAAAAGCTTTGTAGTCAGACCAGATATGATTTCATATTCTGGCTTTCCTTATTACAAGATGTGAGCAAATCATATAATCTCTCAAAAACTTGTTGTTACTATCTGTATAATTTGAATTCTAACAGCATTTACCCTAATGGATATAGAATCATAAGAGCACATAGCCATTCTCAGCATATAATGACTGTTTAGAAAAAAGGTAGATAGTATTACTACTAGTAGTAATGGAGCTATAAAAGAAAAGAAATAGAAATGAAAAGAATTTCTTAATATTACTGCTGAGAAACAAATAGGAAAAAATAATTCTTGAGGAAAAGCAAGGAAATCACTCTATGAAGGTCTTTTTTAGTTTTATCAAGTTCCTCTTTGCTAAGGCACTTCTCTGTTTCCTCACATTTCCAATGGACTCCTACGCCCTGAGCAGGACAGTTCTGTAGGAGCCAAGCATCACCTTCAGGATGAAAGAGGCTGTCTCTCCCAGCAGTCCCGGAGATGCTGACTAGATTATTTTGATAATCTGAAGACCAGAAATATGGTCACAAATTTACCATATCGTCTGAAGCCCATCACTGAGGAAAAGTATAAATTGTAAAAATTTAAATAACCACAGATTTCTCTATATTCCCTCCAATATGAATGATTCTTTCTTGCCCTCCTTCCTCTTTTCAGCCAAATCAACTCCTCAATTTTGTTTAAACATCTATAGCTTCCCATACCCTTTCTTTATCTTGACTCAGAACAGAGCTGATGACTCCCTCTCTATGTGACATAACTAAAACCTTTAGATATGTAAACATTCTCTTTTAAACCTTTAAACTTCCTATTCTTGTATCTGGAGAATAGCAGGGACTCAATAAATGTGGAACAGTTGAATAATTACTTAATTCTATATAACAGACTCCAGGCTCAAAGTAAAGATTTTTTTAATTCTAATGTTAAAATGAAATTATTGAAGCTCACATTTGCAAAAAAACAAAACAAAAACAAACAAAAAAAACTATTGACAATTGTAGTGAACATTGCATCTGTTTCCTTTCCTGCTATAATACTGAAGAGACTACCAAAAACAAAAAAATCACCATTAATCATCTCATTAAACTTAATTGAAATAATGTAAATGAAAGTGCTTTGTAAACTATTATAGTATATGCAAGTAAGGTATTATTACTAGCCATCTGTTCTACCATATGATGTTATGGTTTTGATTATGCAAATAAAATTTTACCCTGGAAAAATTCTAAATGGTAGAGTCTTGTTAAAAGAAAGTATAAAATGATTTACATTGTTTGAATAAGTGATTGTAGATTTATGTATCTATTATTTGTTTTAGTATTTTAAAAATCAAAGTCAAAATTTAGGGCATATTAAGAAGATATAACTTCATAAGAGGTAAAGGAAGGCATTAAAATTTTTATTTCCTAAATTTAAATTTCTAGACTTTCATTGATAAGTTCCATTTACAAAAAGTACTTTGATATATATCGATCAATCCATTAGTTAATCAAAAAGATGAAATTAAATAACTGAAGTCTATACATTTACTGTTATTTATACACATGCTTTTAAACATCTCAATAGAAACTCTTCTTTTTTTATTCCTTAAAGCTAGTCTCAAATAACTCTTTCATAATTAACCTACATCTTCATCCAAAGCATTATTAATAGAATACAAATGAGATTTACCTTCAATTTCCATAGTAATCACTAAAATTTATATTAATTTACATAATAGCAAGTATAATTAAGTAGCATTATAGTAATGGTTATAAAAACAACCATCATAAATAGCATAGATGATATAAGTATGAGGGAGGGAGGAGCTTCAAGTTATATCCACATTTATTTATTGTCTCACTGTACTAAAAATGTATTCATGTCACTAGTCTCCTGTATAATTTGTGTTTAACTTCAACATGAAGCTGCAGGGGTATATTACTTTTTTTTTTGAGAATATAGGCTATATTCTGTTTATCTTGGCCACAAATAAATTCATTAATTTTACATGTTGTGGCCAACACCTAAAGTCTAGGTTAACGAATAAAATTATCATTTTTTCTTATACCATTGTAATGTTATTTTCTCCCTTCCTATTACTTTTCCTAGTTCTTTCATTACTGTTTTAGTAACAATTTTGAGTCTCATTCTCTTACCTCCTTATTTCTTCCAAAAATGTTCTTCTACTCTGGTACTTTATTCTGTTTTTTCTCCTCCAGAATGATAAACTCTCTCATTAGATATGCTAATATGAACATAATGAATAGATTGTTGTGCAAATAGTCTTTCCTTATACAAAGGATATATTAATTAGGGTGAGTGACAAAGAAAAAATTGCCTGGACAAAGTTAAATAGACAAGGAAGACTTTATTGAAGACAATTCCAATAGGAAAAAGAAACAGTTAAATTTCACTGAAACAAAAAATAGGAGAACTTTGAAGCATTGGGATAGACTACTGGAAAAGTACTGAAGGACATTAGGAGAAGGTTTGTCAATGTGATTTTCATCTGTGTTTGCTAGGTAATCTTTAACAAAGTTAGACTCCTGTCCTCTGGAAGAGAATGGGAGATAGGGTATCACTTTTCTTTATTATATTTCAAAGTATTGACTCCCAGGTCCTTGAGAAACAAATCCCTTGGTTGCACGTTTAATGAAATGGCTGGGAACAGGTTCATATTTCAGAGGGGGAATACCTGAAGAACACAGAGAACAGGAGGAAAACTGTCTAAAGTTCTGTCAAGATAAAAGGAACTTTAAGACTATCTTGCTCATTAGGTTTGGTTACAAATAGGAAAAAGTCTAAAATAACTGTGGCTGAGTTTTTTTTAATGCTAATTTCTCTCACATAAAAATATGAAAATTTGCAATCCTGAACAAATGCCAGATAGTCCCTAAAAAGCCTTCAAAATCCAGGTTTCTTTTAGATCACCTTGGTGCTGTTTCAGGGGCCTGCTCATTTCCATCCTAGTCCACCAGCATTCCTGTCTACACCCAGGTGGTAAAATAAAGAAAGAGAACAGTAATAAAGGCAGTGCCTTGTGTTTGCTGTCCTAAGGCACATTTCTAGAAGTGCTATAGTACATACGTTTTTATATTCTTTTGGTCAGAGAGTTCTGTCACAGGTCAGCATTGGACACCTAAATAACTTTTCTTCCCACATATAGAACATTCATTCTCTTTTCAATGAAAATAATATCTGTGTCCCATCTAGTTACTGCATAAAAGGGGACAAAATGGTAATGGAAAAAAATATAATAAAGATGAAATTTTTAAAAATCATAGACACATACAAAAAATAAAATAAAGTGAAGAATTCATTTCAAATAGGTACATATTGATGGTTTTTAATCAGAATACTTCACTTCTACATGTGCATATCAGATGGTATTTAAGTCTTTAAAAAGTTCTGTTATGTTTTTTGACTTCCAATCAAGATGGAGGCAAAAGTTAACACAGCTCACCTCCTCGCACAACCACAGCAAAAGTTACAACTAAATTACAAAACAACTATTACCAAGCAATGTCAGAAAATCAAGCGATATGGAAGTAAGAGAACAAAGAAATTAAAGAAGTCACATTCATCCAGGTGGATTAGGAAGATAGGAGGGGCAGAGACGACGTGAAATGGGCAGTTCCACACCAAAGTGTGGTGGACAAATATTGGGAGGGATGCCTCAGGAGTGAGTGATCCCAGCCCCACACCAGACCACCAGCCCAGGGTTCTAGTGCCAGGAAGATAAGTCCCCATAACTTCTGGCTATAAAAGTCAGTGGGGGTTGGGGTGATAAAGAAACTGCGAGATTCTCAGATGTCTCCTCATAAAGGGCCCCCACTATGGTCTTAGGACTCATGCAGACTCACTTTCTGTGGGTTCCAGCACTGGGGCCGCAGCTGGAAGGACACCAGCAGCACACAGGGAGAAACTGAAGTGCCTGGCATCAGGGAAACTGCTAGGGAGCAGCTTCCTCCCAGGCAAAACTCCAGAGGCCAGGCAGTGGCTATTGTCCTTTTACTGAGCCCTCCCCACCACACACAGAGCCACAGAGTGGCAACACCAAATCTGAGACTCCATCAACATGGGTCACACCAGTTGCCCTGCTCTGGTGAGTATCTAAGTTCTTACCCATCCAACTTATTGGTGAGCTTTTCTACAATAAGCCATAGTACTAAGACAGAGAGTCAAAGCAGCTCTACCTAATATATAGACACAAACACAGACAGGCTGCCAAAGTGAGGAGAAGAATAGGGTCCAAATGAAAGAACAGAACAAAACTCCAGAAAAAGAACTAAAAAATTGGAGATAAGCAGTCTATCAGGTGCAGGATTCCAAACACTGGTTATTAGGATACTCAAGGAACTCATTGGCTACTTCAACAGTATAAAAAAGACCCGGGCAGAAATGAAAGTTACACTAACTGAAATAAGAAAAGGAAATCAGCAGTGGAGTGGATGAAGCTGAGAATCAAGTCAATGATTTGGAAAATAAGGAAGAAAAAAACATTCAATCAGAACAAGAAGAAGAAAAAGGAATAAAAAAAACCAGCATAGGGTAAGGAGCCTCTGGGACAATGCCAAATGTGTCACCAACATTTGAATCACAGGGGTGCTGGAAGGAGAAGAAAAAGAGTGAAAAAATTTTAATTTATTTGAAAAAATAATGAATTTGAAGTTCCCTAATTTGGTGAAAGATGTAGAAATGCAAATCCAGGAAGCACAGAGACTCCCAAACAAAATGGATACTAAGAGGACCACACCAAGACACATCATAATTAAAATGCCAAAGGCTAAAGATAAAGGCAGAATCTTAAGAGCAGCAAGGGAAAAGCAAAAAGTTACCTACAAAGGAGTTCCCATAAGACTATTAGCTGATTTCTCAAAATAAGTTTTGCAGGCTAGAAAGGACTGGCAAGAAGTATTCAAAGCGATGAAAAGCAAGGATCTGCAACCTAGATTACTCTATCCGGCAAAGCTATCATTTAGAATCAAAGGTCAGATAAAGCGCTTTCCAAACAAGGTAAAACTAGAGGAGTTCATCATCACCAACTATTATTGTATGAAATGTTAAAGGGACTTAATTTTTTTTAAAAGATCAAAACTATGAACATTAAAATAGCAATAATTTACAACTATCAACAACTGAATCTAAAAAACTAAGCAAGCCAGCAGAACAGAAACAGAATCATAGATACGGAGATTATTTGGAGGGTTATCATTTGGGAGGGGGAAGAAGGAGAAAAAAAGTTTAGGAGCCCTAGGTGACACATCGTTCTCTCTGTCACGTCAGGGTGTTGTAGCTCCTCATGGTGCGTTAACTTATAAATTAAAAGATAGGTTGCCTGTTCTTATCCTACAATAGAATGTCAGAGTGGGAATGAGATAACACCAGGAACACTCACACCTAGGAAAAAAAATAAAGGGAAATAGGAGTCACCAGTTCATGGCAATTATGAAATCTCCCTGGGCAGGAATTATGAAGACTCCATTCCCTGAGAGCTGAGTAACTCTGATTTTTCCATCTGGCAGCACCTGATTCTGATCTCTAGGAGGAAATATATCATTTATTTGTTTTCCTTCTTGACCAAATTGATGATTGTCATTAGAGCCTTTGTTTGGAGTTCAAGTTTCATATTCTACTTCTTTTGTTGTAGTCTTCAGTACCAATGAGTTGCTTAGTTGAATAATCACAGACTCCACTTATTTCTTTGGTAGTATGATTCTTTCAGAATCTTAGTAACTTCTGCTAAATGTCATGTGTAAGTAACCGCAACCACAAAATCTAATCTAGACATAGCCTTTACATTTAAAGACATTGGTTCTTTTTATTATCCTCTGTGTTCTGCTCCTTCAACTGTTTCAACATAATGACGCCTAGTCAAAGCCACCAGTAGCAATGGTCTTCAGTGTGAAAATGAACCTTTGATCCCATCTCTATAAGTTGGCTATTGACCTTCATATGAAAAGGCATTTGACTTCTCTCTTGCTAAGGCTTTCATTTAGAAGTATTTTGAAATTGGAAGTTTTTCAAATTACAAAAATATTTACCAGCCTTGAAGCAGAACACAGGCAGAACATGCCATCTTCAGTGGAATTTCGTTTCCTTCTATTTCTACTTCCATACACACATTTCTCACTTTTTCAGAAATTTGGGGGAAAAAAGTAGCAAAAACACAACAAAATTTATAATGTTTCTATTAGCTCTCACAGTGTTATGTATTTATCAACCTACAGTCTTCTGGAGAAAATTCCGGGGTATCACAAAAATGTATTGCCAAAAAAAAAAAATTGAGGTGACTTTTCAAGCCTGCAATATCTGAGTTACTTCCACATTAATAATTTCATTAAAATAGTGAAAAATGTTCAGATTTCATTAATCTAAGCATCTTATGGTTATAGCAAACTTTGCATTTATTAGCATGATTTTTAGCAGCTAGTGACATTAAAAGTCAGATTTAGAAAAAGAACTTAAGCAAGAAATTTATTTTGCACCTATATTAATGTCAGAAACTTTATAGCGCAGCAGTAGTAATGTGGTTTAGGGGTTCCAGAAACTTCCAGGTCACCTCTCTGTCATCTTTAGTGTGTGGCTCTGTCTTCATTATCCAAGGCAGTATGTCATTGCAGGAAACATGACAGATGAAGAGGTGAAGAAAATGTGCATGGTTTGTTCAAGACGTCTCTTCAGAAAGTTCCTATCAACTATTACAGATCACATATGCGAGTATCTCATTTGGACAGAAATTAGTCACATGGAAACACTTACCTGTAAGTCACTTGGGAGATATGTTCTCTTCCTAGGCAACATAACCCTGGCTAAATATATTATAATTTTAGGGAAAAGATGAGCAAATTACTGAGGAAAGTGGGAAGTTTCTAACAGGGTGATGCACCCAGTGTTATAACTTCACTAACAGTGTAGGCATCTCCCAGGCAAGTCCATTCATTCATTCATTTATTTATTCTTTCATTTAATGAATGCTCATAAAATACATTTTGTAAACAGCTATATAGCAATGCTAGGAGCATTCCCAAGAAGTAAGTAAACAGATTTGATACCATGTATTTTTAGAAATAAGAAAATAGAGACACTGACAGGTTAAGTGACATCCTGAATGTCATTGTGCTATAGAGTTGTGAAGACTGGTGAGTCCCTCCCTCCCTTCTTGTTCCTTTCCAATCAGTTCTTTACACAGTAGCCAGATAGACTTTATAAAAAATTCATCTGACTATGTGATTACCCTAGTTAAAATAATTTAATATCTTTCTACTATTCATAGGAGAAAGTCCTAAATCTGTATCATAGATTACAAGGCCTTTTCAATTTCTAGTCTCTTCCCATTTATCCTGGAACCACATGGTACTGTGTGTTCTGCCATTCCCTTGCTTCCAAATCTGTGCGTATTATACTGAAGCCTTTAATAAGAGAGAAATATCTCTCACTTTCATACCATTTTATGAGGTTAATTCAATGAGATATATTTTACTAATTCATCAGGCACTTACAATTCTATTCCTAATTTATGCCTACTTTTTCTTCTAATCTGAGTTATAACAAGCATACAATAAAGAGCATGAAGTTTGCTAATCTTAAGTGCACTGCTCACTAATTTGTTACGTGTGCCCCTACCTGTATAACCACCAACCAGGTCAAATTGTGCTGAGTTCTTGTCAATAGCTACTCCCCTACCTACAAGGAAATAATTTTATGACTTCTATTACCATCAAAGAGTATGACGGCTTTGTGGAATATCACATGGCTGGTAAAAAATCCCATCCCCCAAAACTCAGTTTTTAGTATGTTTCCAGATAAGGTTAATTAATAAAAATATTCTTACTTTGTAGTTAGAGGGCAGAAGGGACACAGCAACCATTTTATGGCACACACACACCTACTCCCATTATTCAATTAAATATTCCTCTAAGTATTGCTGTGAAGAAATTATGTAAATGTAATCAAAGCCCCTAACCAGTTTATATTAGGGAGATTATATACAGGAGAGGCCCTTTAAAAGCAAGTGAGTATAGGGCTTCCTGAAGGGAGATAGAAACTCATGCCTATAGACCAGCGATTTTCAACCTTTTTCATCTCATGGTACTCATAAACTAATTAACAAAAGTCTGGGCACAACAAAAGATATCTTTTTTGCTGATTTGTCAAAAATAGATCAATTCAGAAGCAAAATAAATGCTATTTTGTGTTTTACATCACAAAATTTTAGAGATTGTTTATTACACAAAGATAGCTAAACAATTAAAACCTGTATATGTTTTTCAGGAAAATCCAAATAACACTAAATGTTATTTTATTGATACATACATATGGTAATAATTTATCAATGTGGAAGGGGATGATAAACTATACATTCAGAATAATGAGGGCTAGTTGAGAGGGAGGAAGAGGAATGGATTTGGGAGTTTATAGGAAGGTATTAGGTATTAAAAGAAAACATGACCTACAGAAATTTGATAAGCTTAGTGGTGAGTGTTTGTTATATTATTGTACACATTTCTGTATTATTGAATAATTATGTCCTGATAAGAGAAATGATTAATTTTTCAAGTGAAACAAAAAATATTGAATTTCACAGAGATAGCACAGTGCAATGAAAAAGGCTGAAGCTTGGAATTTGAAAACTTGGCTTTTTTGTTTATAGAATTTTGCAAATGTTAATTGCTTACCACCAACAACCATGTCAAAGACAAACACTGAGGACCAAATAAGTATCAAAAATTATCATGTGCTTTATTATGGATAAAACTGGGTCACACAATGAAACAGAGCCTCACATTTCCATCTCTGACTCTGGGCCGCAGGATTCCAATGTCCCTGAGTCCCACTGAAGCACTGAACTAAAGACGGAGCCAATTAAAAAGCCCTACTTGGACTGCTTGCTGCATGAACTTCATAACCAACACGATGTTCAATTTTTAATTCTGCCACTTGCTTGTTTTGTGACCTCACACAAGTTCTTAACACAGTTAAAGTCCAAGTTTCCACACATAGAAAATGAGGCTATGTACATCCGTCTTGCAGGGTTTTATGAGGACTAGATACAAGGGCTCATTGTTTAGGGCAGTGCCTGACATGAACAGTGAGCAGTAATTCTTAACACTGAAAATAATCCCCCTTGGAAAAATTTCTAAGATATCTGAATCCTTTTCAAATCACAAAGATACCTATTCATTCATGTTATTGATGATTATTTTAAACATATCTTATAAGTATATATGTATGAAAAGTATATGGGGATTGTGATTACAGAGATAACAGAGAAATTATGACTAATTTTTTAAAAATAGAGTTTCAATAAGCTCCAGGAATAGTATTCATTGTGATTTTAATACAAGATAGGCTCTACACTATAAATTGATTGAATTAAAATTATACATAACCCAATTCACTGAAATAAAATTTTCTAATGTTTGTTTAGAACAAACATAAAAAGATCACTCATTGCTTAGGAGCATAAAGTTGTTGGGGAAGGCTGGAGCAAAACTAGGAGATGATGGCTTCCAAATCTACATGTGAGGACAGTTTTTGGAAGAGTGGCTTTATGGACCAGGGTAATCTGCTAAGTGATGAGATGAGATGGGAATTACTTCCTAACTAAAGGATATCCACTCAGTCTTCTTCTCAGACACAGGCTGCAGGAAAATTTCTGCTACTTCTTTGACAACAAGGAGAAAGCAAGTTTTAATGAAAAGGCCATGAGCTTTGTAGTCATGTAGACAGATTTTAAGTATGGTACCATCATGTACTTCTCAATATTGGTTATCTTGTGTGTAAAGCCAAGAGTAGTAATTCCTACCTCACAATGTTGCTTTGGAAATTAAATAAAATATTATCTGTAAAAATACATCGTACAAAATTGCTGTTTAATAAACACTAGTTCATTTTATTTTTCCTCTAAGTTTTAAGGACTATCCCACTTTTGCTCAGTTCAACCTCAAAATATGATGAAAGGTTCCATCAAGCATAGGTACAAATTCTCCATGTGTGGGTCAATGCTAAGATGACTAAGCTATACCTGAGAATAGTAACCTCTCTGATCTGAAAAGTTCATGTAGCAAAACAGTAATATTCCCTCACCAAATTAGGAGGAAATCTGGGCAACCTCCTGGGAATTTGAAGAGACATTTATGGAGATCAAGGGGAATATATCAGATTGTGAAACACAGAATATAACAATTAGCAACACACAGAATGGTGCTGGGGACAAGCCTACCGCTGTGAGCAGACTACCTGGATATTGAGACCACGCAGGTATTATATGCCTCATGCAGCCATTCACTCTGGTGGAAAACAGAGACAGTGCAACTGACCTTGTGGTCCAACTCTGCCACCCAAAAGATGTCCAACAGACATTTTACAATGAAAAGGTCCCTCCTCCAAAATCTGCTAAGGTTTTGTAGAGAATGCTAAGTGAGAGAAATCATGGACCTGATGTTAATTAGTCTTTGGATTCATTTTCATGCCAGAGGAAAAGGTTGTTGCCAACCCCTTGGCTTATCCTCTGGAAAAATATTTGTAGATTCCTAGGTGGGATATGTGAAAGTCATAAAAATAATTGAATTTCAAGGTGAAATTGTTATAGTTTCTCATTTTAAATGGATGGGTGGAGGTTGTCTCTAACATGGGGTAGTTCATAGGAATGTAGAACGTAGTTCATAGGAATGTAGAATGTAGTTCATAGGCCTTAATAAGAAAATGTGAGGAAATTATAGTTCTCTAAAAAGACTATAGATATGGAACAAATAAGATATAGAGAGCCCTAAGAAACAAAAAAGGTGTAGAGTAGATAAAAAATCAGAAGTAGTATGCTATTCTCCTTTTGAAAAATAGACTGAGAGGGTTACAAAACAAAAAAGGAAAACACTCGAATTAAAAAAAAAATACCAAGAAATTGTCAGATTTCAAAGAAGAGGGTAGGCAGAAAATAGGAGACAACAGGACCTAGTTTACTGATCAGCTGAATTAAATCAGCTATAATGTTATGACACATCTCTAGTACAATATGTCATTGTATATGCAGCTCAGCTCTGTGTCCTTCTGTTGTTTGTGATAACAGCAATCTTCGTTTGTCCCACTGTTCTTTAAAATTTAAGCGGAGCTAGGACCACAACCAGCATTACCAAAGAGACTGTCAAAATGTGCTGATAACAACTAGGGTGTTTCAGAGCTCTCACGTTTAGACACCCTTTATGCAAGCAACCCAAAACAAGCCAGTGAGCAACAACAGATTATGCCCGTAATATGGAAATCCAAACTGATATTGTGTGTATATAGAGCAATGCATAAAATGTAGACCCTTCTCAGGAAGTTCTAGTGTCTCTTTCCCAGTGCTTTATAATTCACCACTTATGCCTTCATAACACTCAGGTTAGAAGGTCAGCATCTATTTTTTAAGGGGTGTATCAGGTATGTATTAAATATGTATTTACAAATTTAAAAATTGTGGAGTGAAAAGTGAACATTAAATGTCTGAGTGGGTGGATTAAGATGGTTTATATTTTGACTTCTAATATTTTTAGCTTTTAAAAAAAATCTTTCCATTGATTTTTTTTTTAGAGGGAGAGGAAGAGAGAGAAACTTTGCTTTATTGTTCCCCTTATGTATGCATTTGTTGGTATATCAGGATGATGTTCTAATCATCTGAGTCTACCCAGCCAGGACTAGAAGGCCAGTATCTTTCTTTACCTCTAAAAGTGCTCCAAATTCACCTTTTAAATTCAGAGAACAAGAATTAACTAGGATCAAAACATGGGGAAATTGTGACAAGCTTTTTCATTTTGTTTCTAATTTTGGTCTGAAATCAAATGGTTAAGATATCTTCAATGGAAAAGACATCATTTTGTTCAGATAGTGTTGTACTTAGAAGTGAACAGCTGTAATCCTCAAAAACAGTTTCACACTTGAAAAGCTTCCAAATGGAGTCTACAATCCAGTCAAATTTGTAGTATTTTGAATAGATATTGTCATGAAAAACCTATTGTTTATTAAAAGCTAGAATGATATTTTTAACTAAAATGTAACCTTCTGGAAGTCAAGAGTGCTATCCTTTTTTCTTTTCTTTTCCTTCATTTTGCATTTTTCTACCTGACTCCAAGGAGCTCTACAACAGTGATTACTTGGCAGAACTAATTCTGATAAATGTACTGATTATGACTGGAGTATTTAGGTGGCCCAAAGTCAATTGTTATTGGTATTCCCAAATATCAATTTTTTTCTTACCTTCAAGTCTTTCCTTTCCACCAATCTGTTCTCATTTTACACCTTGATTTAGATTTTTTTTACTTATTTTTAGAGAATGGAAGCAAGGGAGAAAAAGAGGGAGAGAAACATTGTTATGTGAGAGAAACATCTATTGGTTGCTTCTCGCACACACCCCAACTGGGGACCAGCCTGCAACCCAGGCATGTAACCTGGCGGGGAATCAAACCAGCGAACTTTCATTTGTAGGACAACGTTCAACTAACTGAACCATGCCAGTCAGAACTATACCTTTAGATAAAATAAGAACCTGTGCTGATCCTGTCCCATTTTTAGAGACACATTCAAACCCTAAGCATAGAACAAGAATTTAATTAAAGTTATCAAGAATGCACTTTGAAGAGCTCTCAGCTAGCATGCCTTGGCTTTTAGACATTGATTAAATAAGAAGAAACTTTGAAACGGGTAGAATCTCTCACACATCTGAAATACTGAAGTTTTAAGGAACTTATTTCAGATAAAATAAGAACCCTTGCTGATCCTGGCCCACTTTTAGAGACACATTCAAACCTTAAGCTTTTGTTATTTCTAAAATAGGCTAAGTGATTTTCTTTTATTTTTTTTTCCTCTGCTTGAATAGACCCACATCTAAACACCTACATAGGTGTGTGAGGGCATTTTTGGAAAAACAAAGAGCAGTTATAAATTTCCTTCCCCTTTTAACTTACAAAATAGATCTTTTTTGTGGTTTTTTTGATTCTAGGTTTATATAAGTCAAGATTCTAATTGTTTTAATATGTACAATTCACAAACACCAATTAAATAAACTAAGTTTTTAGGTTGTGATTAAATACAGCACTTGAAATTCTGGGCTGCCCATTTTCTCAGATATTGGTACATATTTCTGGATGTTGCACACTCATTTGTATATTGAAATGAGAACCAAGAACATGCTTTTCATGGGGAAAAGGTCATTGTTCTGCTGAACTAAATTTATCTTATATCCCATTTCTTTGCATAACTAACAATAGGTTTCTTAGTCCAATTGCGATAATACCTGCTGTGAACATACACTTCCCTGTATGAAAGTAACAGCAGGTAACTGACTTTGGGATGACTTAGAAGGTGAATATATACACACATGCAACTCACATAAAATCAGGGAAAAAATTTTGCTATGACTATCAGGGTGATCATACTCATCTTGGGTGTAATATAAATGTCATGAACAACTATCAACATTAGCTTCTTTTTTCCTTCCTGACAATATCACTGTAGCTCAGCTGACAGAATGAATCATCAAAACTTTTAGAGACAAAAAAAGGAAGCCAGTAACTAAAAGTTGAACTTTCTCAAGTAGAATATTTTTAGAATAGCATTGTTACATAGGTAACATAATAAATCAACATATTATATTCACCACACGCATTCATGAGGAAAAAAATAATCATTTCACACCGAGAAGTGTCCAAGGCCTAATAATGCATGGAAAGTGTTTTATTTGTTATAATTGTTACCAAGGATAATAAAACTGACTTTCACTTCCTTTTCTCAAGTAACCATGGAAAGCACTTCTCTTACATATTTCTCTCTCTATATTTTTTAAATTAAAATAACATTTTACTTGATGAAATTAATTACATCTATGCAATTAGATATAAATGTCTAGGTCTGGTGAACCAACTTATTTTGTCCTTGAACAAAGTGGTACTGAATTTAGTTTTCTTCTTAATTTGTAGATTTTTCTAGATATCCAGGTATACCCTTTTGACATATCCCTGGATATAAGAAGTTATGAATAAGAGAATTCACTCTTGGAAAGTGCAAACAGATATTAATGGGTATAGGCACAGCTCATTGAGTTGCTGGGGGGATTGAAGAAACACTCTGTGCTAGACTTCCAATAATGACTTTTAGTACCACAGTGGCACAGAGCTCCAAGGAAGCCCACTGTCATGATCCATGCCAACAAACTGGGTGCTCCCAGCATACCCCTTCTTCATTCCTTACTCAGATTCAAACCAAAATATTATGTGAGTATATCTAATTTTCCAAATCTAAATCACACCTGGAACTCTAGCCACAATATCTGAGAATAATAAATTTTATATCTCCATCCTCTGCTTCTAGAAAGAAAAAGAATTGGAATGGGATTTGGGAGAACTAATTCACTTTCTTCATTTATTATATTTGGAACCAAATTGTTTATGAATAGGTGTTAAGATGAAGATTTAATCCCATTGAAGACATTTTTGTTTTACCATGGAGCCCCGTAATATACTATAAAAAAATTCCATTTTTATGTGATTCCTAGCTAACAGAAATAAGTTAATCATCAGAAATCCATCATCTTTCCTTGGGGAGAAAAACACTAATATTGCTGATGTCCCTGTTTACAGATAGAGGCAAAATGATCATTTTCATTTGTAAAGTTATGACAATTGTGTTCATGAGACAGAGCATTAGTTATTTTGAAATTAGTTGTAATCTTGTTTTTATTTATCTATTTTCATCTTTATTGAGGTATAATTAATAAGTAAAATTGTAAGATCTTGAAAGTATACAACATGACAATTTGATATACACATGTATTGTGAAAGGATTCCCCCGTAGTTAGTTAACACATCCATCACCTTACACATTTACCTTTTAAAATGAGAATGTTTAAGTTCTATTCCCTTAGCAAATTTCATTTATACAGTACTGTCTTAGGAACTATAGTCACCATGTTATACAGTAGATCCTCAGACTTTATTCATTGTACAACTGAAAGTTGGTACGCTTTCACAAGCCTCTCCGTTTTCCCTACCCCTAGCCCAGGACAACTGCTTTTTGAGTTCAACTTTTCTTAGATTTCCCATATAAGTGATACCATGCAGTATCTGTCTTTCTCATATGACTTATTTCACTTATCATAATGCCCTAGTTCATCCAATTTGTCACATGAGGAGGGAGAATGGGTAGATTTATTTTTTATTCACCCATGCACAGATGAAATGGCCCTTTCTGGTCTTCTCTTCATGAGAAGCCCTCTTAGACTTTACTTCCATCCTACCCCATCATAATTCCACAGTCTCCCCACTTTCAAAATTGAAGCTTAAGGCCTACAAGTTTTAGAAGAAAACTTGCGATCAAGAGACAGCTTTGACATTCATATGCCTCTTTCAAGATCCCCATTCTTATGTTGTTTCAGAGCTCTGTAGTTACTTTCCTCTCAGCTCAATGATGTTTTTTAACTGTATCTTCTAGCTTTTTTCAGAGAAGGTGATTTATGCTATCTACTCTAATGTACTGCCAGAAATCTCCTTACTTATTTAATCAAACTAATCATATCTTGCTTTTCCAGGTATACTTATTCTGGACAAAAGACTTTTTGTAGACTTAATAGAGCCAGTAAAGCCCTGTTGCGTGGAAAACAAATAAGGTCGATTACATGAAACTTGAAAAACAAAGTGAAAATGCTTTTTTATAGGTAAAAATGTTTGAAGTTTACACACACAATGCACTAATATGCTGCTTTCTATGAAGTAAACAGTTTTAAGTGATACAGAATTTAATGTCAAATCAATATGAGGAAGAACATTTGAACAGAGCTTTCTGAAAACGCAAGTAAATGACTTCGGTTCACTGGAAACATTCTCCAAAGTTCTGACTGATTACTTTTCTATGTGGTTAACATAAAAATATATTATTAAGGATTTGAATAGATGACATCTAAATGCCCTTGCATTCTAATATTAAAAGAATTTATGAATCAGTGATTTTAAAAATGTAAAAAAAAGTTCAATCCTAAAAAATATGACTACCTCTCTTCAGGTTTCGAAGGTCTGAAATATTTTCCAAGATATTTTTAATCATTTAAATTTATAAATCACGCATAATTTCAATTAAACTATTCTCAAATAAAGTAATAATCTTGTGTTTTTTATTCAGTTTATTTTGGTGACACTGGTTAATAAAATTATGTAAGTTTAAGGTGTACAGTTCCATAATGTATCATCTATATATTGTGTGTTTGCCACCCCAAGTTAAACCTCCTTCTATCACTATTTATTCCCCATTTACCCTATCTTTTCTCCCCCACAACACTTTCCCTATGGTAATCATTGTACTGTTGTATGTATCAATGAGATTTTTCTTTCTTTGTTTAATTCTGTCACCTTTTTCGCCTAGTCCCCCAACTTCCCTACTTTCTCTGATACTGTCAATCTATTCTCTGTGTCTATGAGTCTGTTTCTATTTTGTTTTTTAGCTTTCTTTGTTCATTAGATTCCACATATAATGAAATCATATGGTACTTATCTTTCTTGGACTAGCTTATTTCACTTAGCATAACTCTCTCCAAGTCCATCCATGATGTCCTAAAAGGTAAAATTTTCTTCTTTCTAATGGCCTAGTAGTATTCCATTGTGTAAAGTTATGTTGGCTCTTTTATCCACTCATCTACTGATGGGCCCTTGGGTTACTTCCAAATCTTGGCTGTTATAACTAATGCTGCAGTTAACATAGGGGTGCATATATTCTTTCAAATTAGTGTTTTGGGCTTCTTCAGATAAATTCCCAGAAGCAGAATCCCTGGGTCATAACACAGTTCTATTTTTAATTGAGGAAACTCCATAATGTTTTTCACAGTGGCAGCACCACTCTGCACTCCCACCAACAGTGCATGATGGTTTCCTTTTCTCCACATACTCGCCAGCACTTTTTGCTTGTTGATTTGTTGATGATGACCATTTTGACAGGTGTGAGGTGATATCTCATTGTGGCTTTAATTTGTGCTTCTCTGATGATTAGAGATGTTGAGCATCTTTTCAAATGTCTATTGGCCATCTGTACATCCTCTTTGGAGAAGTGTCTATTCAGGTCCTTTGCCCATTTTTGGATTGGGTTGTTTGTTTTCTTTTGGTGTTGAGTTTATAAGTTCTTTATAAACTTTGGATATAACCCCTGATCAAATGTATCATTGGCAAATGTGTTCTCTCACTCAGTGGGATGTCTTCTCATTTTGTTGATGGTTTCCTTTACTGTGCAAAATCATTTTAGTTTGATGTAGTTTCATTTGTTTATTCTTTCTTTTGTTTCCCTTTAATGAGGAGATATATCAGAAAAAAAATATTGCTACAAGAAATTGCTGAGACTTTACTGCCTATGTTTTCTTCTAGGATTTCTATGGTTTCTAGTTTAACATTTAAATTTTTAATCCATTTTGACTTTATTCTTGTATATGGTATAAGAGTGTAGTCTAGTTTCATTTTTTGCATGCATCTGTCCAGTTTTCCCTAAACCATTTGTTAGATTGTCTTTACCCCACTGTATATGTCTTTTTTTATTTTTTATATCTTATATTTATTTTTATTTTTGTATATTTTATTTATTATGCTATAACCATTGCCTCATTTTTTTCTCCCCTTTATCCCCTCAACCCTGCACCCCATCCCATCATCCCCACATCACCATTTTCCCCAGCCCCATCCCTCCCCACCTCACACCCTCAATCCTTTCCCCATTTGGCTTTGTCAATGGGTTCTTTATGCATGCTCCTTGATACCGCTTCCCCAACTTTTCCCCTGTTATTCCCCTCACTCTTCCCCTCTGGTTACTGTCAGTTTGTTCTTTATTTCAATGTTGCTGGTTATATTTTGCTTGCTTGTTTATTTTGTTGATTAGTTTACACTTGTAGGTGGGATCATATGGTATCTGTCTTTCACCACCTGGATTATTTCACTTAGCCTAATGCTCTCCGATTCCATCCATGCTGTTGTGAATGGTATGTCTGTTTTTATGCCATGCTGTTTGGATTACTCTGGTCTTGTAATATAGTTTGATATCAGGCAGTTTTATTCCTCCAGCTTTGCTCTTCTTTCTCAAGACTGCTGTTGCTATTCAGGGTCTTTTGTAGTTCCAAATAAATTTTTGGACTATTTGCTCTAGTTCTGTGAAATATGCTATTGGTATCTTAGCAGGAATTACACTGAATCTATAGATTGCTTTGGGTGTAATGGACATTTTAATAGGTTAATTATTTCTATCCATGGGCACAACATATGTTTCCAGGTATTTGTATGTTCATTAATTTCCTTCATTAGTGTCTTATAATTCTCTCAGTCTTTTATATCCTTGGTTAAATTTATTCCTAGGTGTTTTATTTATTTATTTTTGATGCAATGGTAAATTAAATCACTTAGTTTCTCTTTCTAATAATTCATTATTGGTGTACATAAATGCAACTTGTTTTTAGATATCTTGATTTTCTTTAATCTTGAATTTGCTGTTAAAAACAAGAAGAAAATGGGATAATTTCATCATTTTGTTATTTTTTTAAATGTTTACATTTCAATAATTATCAAGTTAAGGATTTCCATATTTTTATTTTTTCCTTCTAACTTATCAGAAAAAAGTGATCATAGTTCAAAACAAAGGACTTCTAACTCCATTGTGCTAATATTGAGAGTTTGAAGTCTGACTACATGGAGGTATCAGTATTTAGTTTTAATTAGTGTTACAATGAGTGAAACCACAAATCATATCAAATTAGAAAAACACATAAAGAGATAGCACCAAAAATAGCTCAAATTCACATATTTATTTTTTAAAAATGTTATTGTATAATTTACCCAATAAATACCTATGAAGCTGTCTCCTTGTAGAAGTCATATACTATTTGTTCCTTATACAGTTTTTATTTGCTTACTTGTGTGTGCGTGCATGTGTGTGTGTGTGTGTGTGTGTGTGTATGATTTAGGCAAACACTTTAATGCTTCTTGCCACTGTGTGTTCCTAGAATCCAAGTCATAAAATAAAACTATTATAATTGAGAATTTTATTCTTTACCAAGAATTCAGTACTAAATAAATCTTAGCCTGAATTAATGTATAGGCAAAGACATGGAAACCCATATAAGTCCATAATTATAAAAATAATCAAAATGATGCTCTAGACCATACAAAATAAACATCAATAAAATATAGGTTATGTGGGGGAAAAAACATACAAAAACTTGTATCAATGTAATCAATATCAAGATTCCAATGATGTATTTCACAGAACTAGAACAAATATTTCAAACTTTATATGGAACCACAAAAGGCTACACATAGCAATGACAATCCTGAGAAAGAAGAACAAAGTTGGAGGAATCATACTACCTAATATCAAACTATACTACAAGGTCATAGTAATCAAAACAGCCTGGTATTGGCATAAAAACAGACAGCAAAATCAATAGAAAAGAATAGAGAACTCAGGAATAAACCCACAACTTTGTAGTCAATATTAGACTTAGGAAGCAAGCACATACAATGGGCTAAAGATAGTTTATTCAATAAAGGGTGCTGGGAAAATTGGACAGATAATGTGCAAAAAAAAAGAAAGAAATTAGATCACCTTCTTATACTACACACGAGAGTAAATTAAACTTAAATGTTAAACTTGAAACCAAATACTAGAAGAAAACATAGGCAGAAAAGTCTTAGACATCACTTGTAGCAATATTTTATCTGATATGTTGCCTCAGGCAAGGGAAACAAAAGAAAAAATAAACAAATGGAACTACATAAAACTAAAAAGTTTTTGCACAGCAAAGGAAGTAGTCAACAAAATAAAAAGACAACACAGAAAATGGCAGAACATATTTGCTGATACATCTGATAAGAGGCAAATATCCAAAATTTATAAAGTACTTACAAAACTCAACACCAAAACAACAAATAACCCAATTAAAAAATGGGCAGACCACCTGAATAGACACTTCTCCAAAGAGGACATACAGACATATGAAAAGATGTTCAACATCACTAATATCAGAGAAATGCAAATTAAAACCACAATGAGATACCATCTCATACCTGTCAGAATGGTTATCACCAATAAATCAGTGAACAACAAGTACTGGCGAGGATGTGGAGAAAGGAGACCCCTTTTTCCACTATTGCTGGGAACACAGACTGGTGTAGCCACTGTGGTAAACAGTATAGAGATACCTCAAAAAATTAAAAATGGGCTTACCTTTTGACCCAGCAGTCCCACTTGGAATATAGCTGAAGGAACCCAAAACACTAATTTGAAAGAACATAAGCACCGTTATGTTCATTGCAGCATTATTTACAATTGCCAAGATATAGAAATAGCCTAAGTGCCCATCGATAGAGGAGTGGATAAAACAACTATGGAGACATTTACACAATGGAATTTTACTCAGCCATAAAAAAGAAAAAAATTTACCCTTTGCAACAGTATGGATGCACCTGGAAAACATTATGCTAAGTGAAATAAGCCAATCAGAGAAAATCAAATACCATGATTTCACTCATATATAGAATCTAATGAAAAAATTGAACTAACAAGAAAACAGAGACAGACTCTCATATGGAGAGCAGGATGACAACTGGTGAGGGGAGGTGGCGTTCGGGGGTGGAGGACTGAGCAAAAAGGAAAGAAGATTCATGGACATTGACAGCAGTGTGTTGATGGCTGAGGGAGGGGGTATAAGTGGACTAAATGATAATGCAAAAAATACAATGAATATTAAACCAAAAGAAAAAAAAAGAAAAAGAAAAGAAAATGTGATATATAACAAAAAGAAATTTGACGTATAACTATTAACTTAGCTAGAATAAGCATCAAACTTTTAACTAAGAATGATTTTGCTTTATCTTTACAGAATTTAAAAGGGTATAGAGAAGGATGGTCCCATTACTTTAAGAAAGTTTATAAGAATGTCTGAGTCATCCTTTTTTTTTTACCCCATAATAAATTCTCAGCAGTAAGCAAAAGCCTTCAAATATTATTATGCTGACCTCGGAGGTACACTTGAGGTAGTATATCTACTGCTTTTAGTTTTGTTTTTCCAACTAAAATCATTTGAAGTGTGAGGTGTTACCTTTTACCAATCTCCAACAAGAAGGAAGAAGTTTTGTCCATCATCTTCAGAATTTATTCTGTCTCCTGAGAGGTTGCAACACTCCCTGAATTGAATGTTTACTTCCTTTCTTCCCTTCATAAATTGCAACTTCCCTACCTCAACTTAAATTTTCATGTCCTTGAATTATAAGGTAAAAAAAAAAAAAAAAAAAAACGAGTTAAAATAGCTTGTTTAAAAACACCCTTTTGGATGTGAAACTGTGACTTGGTCACATTGAAAACTAAAGGTATGAAGATTATATCTTAATAAAAGAACATTTACTGAATAGTTTCTATGCATCAGGAGCTATCCTAGCACTTTGTGTAACTGATCTCCCATCTTCACACTGATTTGCTACAAAATTTCATTATTTCCATTTTACAGATGAAAAAATCAAGTGCAGACTATTTAGGTTATTTTCCCAAGAATACACATAGTGGATGGGAAGTTGAGACTTGAACAAAGTCAATCTATCTCTAAAGCTTGTGGTTTTTCCCTCCCGTGTTGACCTTCTAGGAGCCTAGAGAGTGATAAGGAAAGTCATTTGGGTTTTAATTTCCAGAAGGGTAGATATGATCAGTAATGTTTTCATGTGATTTCACATTTTTAAATGGTTATTTTGTGAGCACTGTTTTGTGCAGATTGTAGGAAGTATTCCCAAAAACATTTAAGACAATGTCATAAATTCAGGGTATATAAATACTAAATAAAGGAGTTTCTTCCTGCAACACAGAAAACAGCCTTGCTAAGGTGATTTCCACATTCTATTTTTCCTACTGACAGAGTTTTCAGAGAGTCATCAAAAGATAGGTTTGACCTTAGCTGCATAAAAGGAGTGCTTTGATTTATTTGTGAATAAACAATACAAAGCAGGGGGCATGGATTATTATACAATGCCAACCCCTTAGGTTCCTTTCATTCATCAACCTACACAGCTTAGGCAAATTCTATGAGAATAATTCCTCATGGACATACACATATTGAATCATGGATACCACTGGGATTTCCCCACTAGACTACAGCCACTAGACAAGCTCCCATAAATTAGCCAGTCTCATCCAGAGACTTTGGAGTTTAGCATTGTGTACTATAACACTTCCAAATCCATTCTGGATGTTCCAGCTAGCATTTGTATTCAATGATTCAAGGAAAAAGAAAATTAAAAGCTGAAATAAACTCAATATATGTGTTGAGCTCTTTACCCTTAACCAAAACAGATATAAAACTGTTTACTAGACCATTAACTGAATTCAGTTGTATGCTAGTTTGTTTATATGTTTGTTTCCTTATTTTTGTCACTTTTGTTTCCATTTTCCTACAACCACTTTCCCCAGCCCCACCCATACCCACCTCCCACCCTCAATCCTTCCCCACTTTGGCTTTGTCCATGGGTCCTTTACACATGCTCCTTGATGACTCTTCCTGTTCTTTTATCCCATTATTCCCCTCCCTCTGATTACTGTCAGTTTGTTCTTTCTTTCAGTGTCACTGGTTATATTTTCCTTGTTTGTTTGTTTTGTTGATTAGGTTCCACTTATAGGTGAGATCTAGCCAACTAGGTCAAACAGGAAGTAAATCTACATATTCCTCTATGAAATAAGTACAAAAACAATATAAGCTCTTTTTCTAAACCAAATGAAAGCAAAACTGGTACTTTACTGAATACAAATTCCTGAGAGGAGAGGGAGAGGGGGTACTCTACTGGCTACACATAGAGCTCTGCAGTGACTTGAAATACTCTTGTGATATTAAACATCAATACTGTATTTCAGCAACTCTAATGCTGTTATATCTGACTTCTCTTGGATATTATACTACATTTTTTTATTTGACTTAATTTTCACCATCCAGATAACCAAATTTCATGCACACCCACATTAGAGCTATAGTTCCATTACTAATTGAACAAAAATAATTTTTTTTTAAAGAACTAGAAAACAACAACAAACAGAGCCTGAAGAGAATAGAAGGGAGGAAATACTCAAGACCAGGGTAGAAATAAATGACACAGAAACTAAAAAAACAATTCATAAGATCAATGAATCCAGGAGCTTGTTCTTTGAAAAAATAAACAAAAATGATGAACCTTTAACCAGACTCATCAAGAAAAAAAAGAGAGAGGACCCAAGTTAATTAAATCAGAAAGAGCAGAAATAACAACCAGAGAAATACAGGAAAATACCATGAACAGTTATATGCCATGAAATTGGACAACCTGAGTGAAATGGGTAAATTTCTAGAATTATATACTCTCCCAAGACTGAATCAGGAAGAAGCAGAATACCTGAATAGACTGATAACAGCTAATTAAATTAAAATAGTAATCAAAAAACTCCCAGCAAACAAAAGTCCTGGACCAGATGGCTTCACAGGTGAATTTTACCAGTCACTTAAAGAAGTTGCAACTATCTCTCTCAAATTATTCCAAAAAATTCAAGAAGACGGAAGGCTTCCAAATTCTTTTTATGAGACCAATACTATCCTAATTCCAAAGCTAGGTAAAGACCCAATGAAGAAAGAAAATTATAGGCCTGTATCCCTGATAAACATTGATGCTAAAATCCTCAACAAAATACTGGCAAACTGGATACAGCAATACATTAAAAAAGATCATACACCATGATCAAGTGGTGTTGGTACAATATTCACAAATCAATAAATGTGATATAGCACATAAATAAAATGAAAGGTAAAAATCACATGATTATATCTATAGATGCAGAAAAAGCATTTGATAAAATCCAGCACCCATTTATGATAAAACCACTCAGCAAAGTAGGAATAGAGGGATCATACCTCAACATAATAAAACCCATATTCAAAAATCTACAGCCAGCATCATACTCAAAGGGCAAAAACTAAACTGTTCCCTCTAAAATCAGGAACAACAAAGGGATGCCCACTTTCACCGCTCTTATTCAAAATAGTACTGGGAATCCTAGCCACAGTTATCAGACAAGAAGAAGAAATAAAAGGCACCCAAATAGGAAAGGAGGATGTAAAAGTGTCATTATTCACAGACAACATGATATTGTACATAGAAATCCCTACAGGCTCCACCAAAAAACTACTAGACCTAATAAATGAACCTGGCAAAGTAGCAGGATACAAAATCAAAACTCAGAAATCATGGCATTTCTACACACCAATAATGAACTACTGGGAAGAGAAACTAGGAAAACAATCGCATTTACTATTGCAACAACAACAAATGAGGTACCTAGAAATAAATTTCATCAAGGAGATAAAATACCTGTATTTGGACAACTATGGGACACTGAAGAAAGAAACTGAGAAAGACACAAATAAGTAAAAGAATGTACTATGTTCATGGATTGGAAGAATAAACATCATTAAAATGTCTATACTACCCAAAGCAATAGATTCAATACAATTCCTATTAAAATACCAATGGCATATTTCACAAACCTAGAATAAATATTACAAAAACTTATACAGAACCAGAAAAGACCCCAAATAGCCTCAGCAATCTTAAGAAATAAGAACAAAGATGGAGGGATCACAATACTTGATATCAAACTACACTATAATATAAGGCCACTGTAATCAAAACAGTCTGGTACTGGCATAAGAACAGACACATAAATCAATGGAACAGAATAGAGAGCCCAGAAATAAACCCACACCTTTATGGTGAGTTAATATTTGACAAAGGAGGCAAGAGCATACAATGAAATAAAGACAGTTTCTTCAATAAATGGTGTGGGAGAACTGGACTAGACCAACAACTTACATCATACACTAGAATAAACTCAAAATGTGTGAAAGACTTAAATATAAGTCATGATACCATAAAAATTCTAGAGAAAAATATAGACAGTAAAATTTCAGATATCTCATGTAACAATATTTTTACCAATATTATCTCCTACAGCAATGGATACAGAGGAAAAAATAAACAAATGAGACATCATCAAATTAAAAAGCTTCTGCACAGCTAAAGAAACCATCATCAGAATGAAAAGGGAACCCATTGCATGGGAGAACATATTTGCCAATGATATATCAGACAAGGTCTTATTCTCCAAAATATATAAAGAACTTATATGACTCAACACGAGGAAGACAAATGATCCAATTTAAAAATGGACAAAGGACCTGAGTAGACACTTTTCCAAGGAGGGTGTACAGATGGCCCATAGACATATGAAAAAATGTTCAACATCACCAGCAATCAGAGATGCAAATTAAAACCACAATGAGATAACATCTCACACCTGTCAAAATGGCTATCATAATTAAATCAACAAACTTACAAGTGTTGGTGAGGACCAAAAGGGAACCATAGTGTATTGGTGGGAATGCAGATTGGTGCAGCCACTCTGGAAAACAAGGTGGAGTTTCTTCATGAAATTAAAACTGGAACTGCCTTTTGACCTAGCAATTCCCCTTCTGAGTATATATACAAAGAATCCTGAAACACTAATTCAAAAGAATATATGCACCTCAATGTTCATAGCAGTATTATTTACAAATAGCCAAGATTTGGAAGCAGCCTAAGTGCTCATCAGTAGATGAGTTGATAAAAAATCTGTGGTACATTTACACAATGGAATACTATACTGCAGGTAAAAAGAAAGAATTCTTACCTTTTGGGACAGCATGGATGGAACTAGAGATGCTAAGTGAACTAAGCCAGGCAAGGAAAGACAAATACCATATGATCTCACTTATAACTGGAATTTAAGGAACAAAGTAAACTAATGAGCAAAATAGAATCCGAGGCACAGAAATGAGGAACAGACTAATAGCTCTAAGACGGAAGGGAGGAGAGTGGGATTGATTGACAGAAGGTAAAGGACTTAGACAAAGAACATATATACATCATCAATGGACATGAACAACAGTGTGGGGATTGACTGTGGAAAGGGGGACCTGTAGAAAGAGGGACAAAGGGAAAAAATGGATAACTGTAATAGTACAAGTAATAAAAAAATTTAAAAAGAGAAAAAAAGAAAAAGAAAAAATAAACCAATTCCTAGATCTTATATAATATGACCTTATCTTATAGCATCATTACCTAAAATTTCCTTCTAAAACATCCTAAGTGACCCCAAAATAGAAATAATTCACTGTGGCTAAACCAATAATTTTCTATCTCAGTGATAGAAATGCTGTTTCTCTATCTGTAGTGTCTTCCTACTTTTGGGGGAATTCTACACTTAAGACATTGTCAACCAGTATGATCTGTCAATCAGTAGCTTTGACATCACTTAAGAGCTGTAGTTGGAAATTTGTACCATGCCTACTCCAGGTCTACTGAATCAGAATCTGCATTGTAACAAGATCCTAGATGATGTATACGCACATTGAAATTTGAGCCATTTCAAATGGTAATTGTTTTTTTTGGCACCTAACTGATATTTTTAATAAGTGCAATTGTTTCCTCCATCAGTCCTCATATCCATATATGAATTCATTATTTCTTAAATCCAGAAGTATTTATTTGCCTACTATGTTACAGGCAAAGCTAGGTAGGGCAATTTCAAACTGCAGACATTTCTCATTTAGAGACATAGACGTGTGGAAATGAAAGGAGTTCAGTGTAGCAGAAGGGTGGGTAGTGTGTGGGAAGCAGTAGAAAATTGGAAGGTTAAGCAGAGGCCAAATTATTGTATGAGTTGCTAAGGAGGACTATATATAATATAACCTGAAACATTTAATGCAAGGCAATAATTGACATATTTGATATTTTCCTACGTTGGCAAGTCAATAATTCTAATAAAGTATAGGATTTCTAAATAAAGATTCATGCTGGAGGTACATTCATTCCCTCAACGGGTGTTTGAGACTCTTTCTAAATGTAGTCAATTGTAACTGAGTTACTCTACATAGTACTATTCATTTCTCAGTCTTTGCACTTAAACCCATATGTTGATTAACTATATCATGTGCTATCTACACTATCACATGAGAATTTTATCAAATGCTTTCCTGCAAATGAGTCACCATTTTTCCAAATTCCTGTAACATTAAGTTGCCACCCACTTCCATCCAAAGTTACACCACATATTTTTTTTCAAGCTCTAAGAGTTTTTTCTTTTATTGTTGTTCAAGTACAGTTTTCTCCATTTTCCCACCACTACTCTCCTCCACCCCACCCACTCCACCCCCTACCCTCAATCCTACCTCTCTTTGGCTTTGTCGATGGGTCCTTTATACATGTTCCTTGATGACCCTTTCTTTTCTTTCCCCGGTTATCCTCCTGCACATTCCCCTCTGGATAATGTCATTTTGTTCTTTATTTCTATGTCTCTATTTCTATTTTGTTTGCTTGTTTGTTTTGTTGATTAGGTTCCACTTAAAGGTGAGATCATATGTTATTTGTCTTTCGCTGCCTGGCTTACTTCACTTAGCATAATGCTCTCCAGGTTCATCCATGCTGTCACAAAGGGTAGGAGCACCTTCTTTCTTTCTGCTGTGTAGCATTCCATTGTGTAAATATACCACAGTTTTTTGATCCACTCATTTACTGATGGGTACCTAGGTTGCTTCCAGTACTTGGCTATTGTAAATTGTGCTGCTATGAATATTAGGGTTCATAGGTTCTTTTGAATTGGTGTTTCAGGATTCTTAGGGTATAATCCCAGCAGTGGAATTGCTAGGTCAAAAGGCAGATCCATTTTTAGTTTTTTGAGGAAATCCCATACTGTTTTCCACAGTGGCAGTACTAGTCTGCATTTCCATCAACAATATACTAGGGTTCCCTTTTCTCCACAACCTCGCCAGCACTTGATGTTTGTTGATTTGTTTATGATGGCCATTCTGACCAGTGTGAAGTGGTATCATTGTGGTTTTAATTTGCATCTCTCTGATGGCTAGTGATGCTGAGCATCCTTTCATATGTTTTGTATATGTTTTGTGAAAACAACACTCAGTTGTTGTAAGAATTCCTCCAGAAATCAGTCATATGGTTCATCAATGCCCCCAACTCTGGTGTGCCAGTCCAGATTTAAGAGGAAAGGAAATAGATTCTACAAAGGATAATAGAGTTACAAAGTCCATACAAAGAGTCTACAGAGAAAGTAATGACTGTTGCTTTTTTTGTTCTCTGCCATAGTTCCAACAGTGGAAATTTTGACATTTTTATGAAAACAAAATGAGCCTTCCATATGTACAACTATATTGTCAAAATATGGTCAGATTAGGCTAATCCTGTCCAGTTATTTTATAACTCACTGTGAAGTTGATTAAAGCAACCAGTTTACAGATGTGATTTGAGAGATGGTTATTTTTAAGAATTATTTTGGAACTTCATGATTTATACTAAAATCCTTTCTTTACTAATAAACATTACAGAACAGAAACAGTAGCAAAAATTTTTTGAATAGCATCTTTAAAGTTTAGGCCTATTTTGGTAAAGTTTATATAATGCAGCACCCAATGGATTATTATTTTTTAAGTCAGTAGAATCTCTGTGCATAGATGGGATGTGAAGCATATGAAAATGAGGCAAAATGTTTTGTTCTTTAATGTGAGAAACAAAGTGTAATGTGCACGCACTCTACATCAGTAGAAAATCCCCATGCAAATGTAGTATTCCAAGCAGAACTAAGACTCACTGTAATATTGCCTAGTAATATTACTTCTAAAAAGCTATCATAATGCTTAGCTGGATTTCAGTAGTCTTGTTGCTCATGAATGTTCAAATTGCAGAGAAAACATATTTAGAATAATTATCTGTTTTAAGCCACAACAAAGATATTTTCTTTTGTTCCTACTCACTGCAGAATGTGTACAGAAGAACCAAAGTTTAGGAGGTAGAAGAAAAACATCACCTGTGTTATAAGAGTCAACTATACATGAATTACACTAAAGGCTAACACATTTTTCCAACCTAATCAAATGTGTAGATGCCTTCGATCCTTTGGGAGAGCATCTGTTTGCATGGGCACATGAGGGATGCAGTGAGCTAAGATCCATTATAAGAAATGCATACATGTATATCACTTTGCAAAATATGTTCACATAACATGTCATCATGTTATTTTCACCAGCTCTATAAGGAGTACAGTGCATTATAATTATTCATTTTGTATAAAAATCCAGAGCTTAGGAAGATGGGTGACTTGGAGAATGTCACACTGCTCATGCGTAGAAGAATATGGAAGAAGTGCAGATTCTCTAATTCATTGTCCAGGGCTCTTCTCCATACATCATGATACCTTTACAGAAGAAGATCAGATAATGATGCTATTATGTAACTTCAAACACTAAAGATAAATGGAGGTGAGCTGGGATCATTACTTAAATATAAGTAGGCTCCATATCCAACTAACTTGCAAAATCTTTTTAGAAGTCTAAAGACCGCCTCACCCACCCCCACCTCTGCTCCCAGAGAAAACTCCTTTTGGGAAAAGAGGCAGACATGACAGATCTTATCCAGAGAGAGAGTTTGGTCATGAAAGAGAAATAATAGTTCTAAATTTGGTGGCAGTCACTTGAGTTCATCTAATGGTTGCCTGGATTCACACTTGGGTCCTAGAGAGAGAATAATAAGACTGTGACTGAGAAAATTTAAAAGAATAGTTTCAATACATTCTTTACATTTTGTGTAAAAGCAACCCACAAGACCTTTTTATCTAAACATCACCTAAAAGAGAGATAGGTCCTCTCCCTCTCCCCACAGCACCCAAGAACCCTACGCTAGTGTTGAATTTCACTAAGTGTGTAACTGTGGCAATAGTTGACTCCACATTGATGACTTGTGGGAGGCTGATTTGTACTTGGGCAATGGTGATGCCCAGCAGGAGATCATGGTGTTAGCAAAGCAACCGAGTAAGAAAATGAATTCATGAGTACAGTGTAACAAAAATGTCTATTCTTTGTCTTAGAGGGTTTTAAAAATAGAACTTTTTCTGCTTCCTGAAAAGGAGTACAACTTTGCTTTTAATCTTCAGGCTGCCTTCAGCAAACAATTTACTCTACCCTGTTCCAGAATAAGCAGTATTATCAAGAAATTTTTCAGAAAAAATTCAAGTCACTGTTTACCTCAAATTCAAGAACTAGGAGAAAAACAGTCATTCCAGAGCTTTTCAATCACCCACTTTTACACTTCTATTCAGGATTGTGAGCATTTTGAATCAAGAAAGGGACCTCAATTGCATGATGGCCTCCAGGTAAAGTATTTCATTCCACTTGTCCATGAACTCCAGTGTCTCTCTCTTTGTGTCATTTTTATCATATGTAGCTTGGCTCACCTGATATTCCATGCTTATGTCAATATTTTTTATAACTATGTACTTGGCCATTTTCTCCAGTTGGCCATTACTCTCACTCAATGGCCACCTGACCCCAAACCAAAATTTCTTATTGACTGACTTTCTCCACACTTCCAAATCACTAGGAAAACACAGGCCCTCTGGATTGTCTTTACTGAGCCATGCTGAGGAGTTCAGGACCCAATGGGAGTTGGTCCAGAGGCACCATCTACACTCACCACAGAAACTGCTCCTCTGTCCTATGCTGTAGGTAACATGCAGCCCTAATGAATGAATGCTTCCTCTAGGTTTGTAGTACCCAAGGATATAGCCATGGAAGTGGGACAGTGAACCTAATCTGTTCCTACACTTACATCTTCATATTAGCTTTGAATAGTCTCTCTTCTTGAGTCTTCCTACCAGAAACTTCTTTTATTTATTTTTTTAAGTTTTTTTTTTAATCCTCACAGAAGGACATTTTTTCATTCATTTTTTTTTTCTGAGAGAGAGGAATGAAAAGAGAAAGAGAGAGAGAGAGAACAAAACAACAAAACATTGATGTGAGAGAAAAATATTGACCTGTTGCCTTCTCGTATACCTCCTGACCAGGGTTCAAACTCACAACCTGGATATGCGCCCTAACTAAGAATGGAAGCCACAACCTTTTGGTATATAGGACAACATTCCAACCAACTGAGCCACACCAACCAAGACCAGAAACCTCTTTTAAATTGAAGCCTGTCCTTCCTGCTCCATGGACCATTATAATAATTCTATGCTGCAACTATTTAAGATTGACTATTGATAATAAAACTTAGCTTTGAGATTTCTGAGAAAAATCATTTCTCTCCCAAAGAAGTCTAACTTTCCTTCATGGGATTTAGAACTTGAGTTTTGCAAAAGCAGTGTCATCTTTGTTCTAGGCATTATCTTTTCTCTTCCCCCCCAAGCCATAAACACCACTTCATGAACAGATGCACTTAACCCATACAAAAAATTAACTTAAAATGGACTAAAGATTCAGTGTAAGATCTGAACCATAAAACTCCTAGAATAGCACATAGGCAGTAAGCTCCTTGACATAAGTACTGGCAATGATTATTTTAATGTGACACCAAAAGCAAAAGCAATCAATGCAAATATAAATAAGCGGGACTGCATCAAACTAAAAAGCAAAAACACAGCAAAGAAAAAGATCAATAAAATGCAAAGGCAACATACTTAATGAGAGAAAGCATTTGCAAATGATATATCTGATATGGAGTTAATATCTAGAATATATATTAAAACTCACACAATGTTAGTGGTCAGAAATAAAGTCTAATTAAAAAGTGGACAGAAGATCTGAATAGGCTTTTTTCAAAGAGGACATAGAGATGGCCAACAGGTACATGAAAGATGTTTGACATCAGTAATCATCAGGGAAAAGCAAATCAAAACCACAGTAAGCAATCACCCCACACCTATCGGAATGGCTATTATCAAACCTGCAAGAAATAGCAACTGTTGGGGAGGATGTGAAGAAAAGGGAAGCTTTGTGTGCTGTTGGTGAGAATGCAAATTGGTGCAGCCACTCTGGAAAAAAGTATAGAGGTTCCTCAAAAAAATTAAAAACAGAGCTACAATGTGATCAGCAGTTACACTAATGGGTATTTTTCTGAAGAAAACAAACACACCAATTCTAAAATTTATACACTCTTATGTTCACTTCAGCATTCTTTATAATAGCAAAGATACAGAAACAACTTAAGTGTCTGTCTACAGATAAATGATTATAGAAATTGTGAATATATATAGATATATATGTGAATATATATATATATATATGCAGTTCAGACATAAAACAAAATAAAATTTTGTCATTTGTGACAATATAGGTGTACCTTGCATTCATTGTACTAAGTGATATAAGCCGAACAGGGAAAAACAGGTACCATATGATGTCAATTATATATGAAATCCAGAAAAACAAAGACAAACAAAAAAGAAACCAAAGCTCATATATCAGATAACAGAATCATGGTTGACAGTGGTAAAAGATGAGGATGGGAGAAAGGGGTAAAAGGCGCCAAAGGGTACCAGTTTCCAGTTATAAAATAAATGAGCCATAGGAATATAATACTGTACTGCAAATTTCAAAGTTGGTAAGAGGGTAAATCATAAAATTTTCATCACAAGAAAACAAAATTTGTAATTGTAACAGGATGCATGTTAACTAAATTTAGCATAGTGATTTCTGGATGTATACAAAAAACATCATTTGTTATACACCTAAAATTATTATAATGTTGTATGTCAACTATACCTGAATTAAAAATTTGTATATATTAATAAAAACAGATGCAAAATGCAAGACAGCTAGAAAATATTATGGTGTTATTTGGAAAGAAACTGTATTGATTACTGTATTTTTTCAAATTTCATTGAAGTATAATGGACATATAACCTTGTATTAGTTTAAGATGTATAACATAATAATTTGATGTATGTATACATTGCAAAATGATTACCACAATAAGTTTATTTAATATCCATCACCTCACATAATTATATTAATTTCTTTTTCAGAAAGTTCTTTTTAATTTTTATTTAATTTATTGGGGTGACATTGGTTAATAAAATTTTACAGGTTTCGAGCATACAATTCTATAACACATCATTTGTATATTGTATTGTGTGTTTACCACCCCAAATCAAATCTCCTTCCAGCACCATTTATACTCCCTCTCTCCTCTTCTACCTCCCCCAACTCCCCTTTCTCTCTGGTAATCACCATACTGTTATCTGCATCTATGAATATTTTTTTTGCTTAATCCTCTCATATTTTCATTCAGCCCTCCAACACACCCTCCTCTGATAGCTGTCCATCTGTTCTCTGTGTCTATGAGCCAGTTTCTATTTTGTTAGTTTATTCATTAGATTCAACATATGAGCGAAATCATATGTTACTTGTCTTTCTCTGACTGGCTTTTTTCACTTAGCATAATACACTCCAGGTCCATCCATACTTTGGCATAAGGTAAGATTTCCTGCTTCTAATGGCCAAGTAGAACTCCAGTGTGTAAATATACCACAGCTTTTTTATATACTCATTTACTGACAGATGCTTGGGCTGTTTCCAAATCTTGGCTGCAATACTCCAATGAACATAGGGGTGGATATATTCTTTCAAATTGCTGTTTTGGGCTTCTTCACATATATTCCCAGAAGTAGAATTACTGGGTCATAAGGCAGTTCTATTTTTATTTGAGGAAACTCTATACTATTTTCCACAGTGGCAGCACTAATTTGCATTCCCACTCACAGTGAAAAAGGGTTTCCCCTTTTCTCCACATCCTCACCAACACTTGTTTGTTAATTTATTGATGATACCCATTCTGACAGATATGAGGTGATATCTCATTGTGGTTTTAATTTGCATTTCTCTGATGACTAGGGACATTGAGTTTCTTTTCATATGTCTATTGGCCATCTGTATGTCCTCTTTGAAGTGTCATTTCAGATCCTTTGACCATTTTGTTTTGGATATTAGCCCTTTATCAGATGTATCATTGGTGAATATTCTCCCACTCAGTAGGTTGTCCTTTATTTGTTGTCATCTATTTTTTTATTTGTTTTATTTTTTTATTTTGTTTTTATTTGTTGTTGTCAGTAGATTGTCTATTTGTTATCAGTAGGTTGAAGGTTTTCTTTGCTGTATAAAACTTTTTAGCTTGATGTGGTCCCTTTTGTTTATTTTATTTTGTTTCCCTTGCATAAGGAAGTATATCAGAAAAAATATTGCTACTAAAGATTTTTGAGATTTTACCAACCATCAAATTGCATAAAAAAATACCTAGGAATGAATTTAACCAGAGGAAAAAGACCTATACTCAGAAAATTATAATACACTGAAGAAAGAAATTAAATAGGATACAAATAAATAGAAGCATGTACTGTGTTCATGGAGAGAAAGAATCAACATCATTAAAACATCTGTGCTACCCAAAGCAATCTATAGATTCAATGCAATTCTTATCAAAATACATAGTTACATATTTTTGTAATAAGAACTTAGAGATCTACTCCCTTAGCTACTTTCAAATATATTCCACAGTATTGTTAATAATATATTGATATACTCTATTATTTGTTAAAATGGCATAGTCACACCATTATCAAATATGGTTCATTCCTAGATATACATACAAATACATTTGGAGAGGGTACCAAGGTCCTTCATTAAAGAGTTGAATGACTGAGCCAATAAAATTTAAGACGTTGTTGATAATGTGGTGTCAATTTTGTGTATAAGCAGATGAAGTCTGATAAATTAAGGTTGTACTGAGATTAATGTAAGATGCATAAAGCTTATTTCACCCGGTGGTTTTTAAATTGTGCCCCACAGTACCATGCAGTGAAGCTGTTTCTGGAACAAATCTGTTGTTAATCAGAGCACTTATACTGTTTTATATACTAACATTCTAGTTAAAATTTTTTTGAAGGAAATTTCCATTATTACAAGAAATTACATAGATAAATGGTACAGTGACAGAGATATAGCGGCACAGAAATTGATAGATACATAGATTCATAGACAGATTAGTGCAACACAAAAACCTATATTTTAACCTTTAAATGAAAAACTTTCTGAACCAGCACTTCCACCTTAGTTCATGGTGATGCACTGCAGCTGGCAGGCATGGGGGGCTGACTTGGTTTTCTTGGATAGAACACTTAACTATTCCAAGCGCAGTACATGCTACTTCCATTATTTAATTCATTCTCACAGGAATCATTTGAAATGCTATTAGGATCTTCATTTTATGAATGGAAAAAACAAGCTCAGTGAAGTTAAGAAACAAGTTCTGAGTCAGTGAACTTGAAAGGCAGAAGTGGGTTTCCAAATTAATTTAGGTCTGACTAAATTAAATGTCCATCCTTTCTCCTATGCTCATATTACCACACTGCCTATAACACGATATTAAGTGGTAGATTATACAGACACATTCACCTTGGGGATAGCACCCAGAAAGATGTGTAGATTGTATTTGTTGCTGCAGTCTTCACGGTTCAAGTGATGGGGATCTTTTATTTAAACTGTGGAGTAAAAACCACCAAATATTTTGGCATAAAATTCTAATATGCATGTCTCCATTTTAAAAGTCTGTCTAATTCCTTAGCTTTGAATAAAATTCCTTTAATCACAACTTTTGTATCTAAAGATATAATATTATTCTTGCTCTTCAAAGTATTATATTTTAACATTCATTATTTTATTCTCCAAATATGCATATTTTGAGACAATATATTGCCAATCTACTACATAATATAATTTTTTAAACAAAGATTTAATTTTCACTTTTTATATCCTCATATAATGCCTCAGTACATTACTCAAGAAATGCATTATTCTTCCAAACTTACACTCTAAAATAATATTTCAATAAGTCAACTATACTTATTTCATTATATAATCAATTCCAGTTAACAAGATATTTTGACCAAAAGTTATTAGTGACAGAAGCAAAATTAATGAAATAGAAAAAGAAATCAAAAGCTCTCTACGTACTTTCACTAATGATATTCTGAAGAGACATCCTAGGTAAAAAAAACAGTAAATAGGAAATTAATCATGAGAGAAACAGCTATATTGCAATTAAAAAATAAGCCCAATCAGTGGAAGGGAAGGAGGATATGGCTGATAGGAGAGGGAGGAGGGGGAAAGTGACAGAAGCAAGATAAGGAAGGGGTGTAGAAGGAAGGAAGACGTGGAAGCAAGAAGGGAGGAGCTTGGGGGTGGTGGTGAGTCCCAGGCCTCTGCCTGCCAGTATATCCTCCTGTTTGGGGCCTGGCCAGGCCCAGAGCCCAGGTCCCACAGCACACAAACAACTATGCAGCCCTGAGAGCACCAGGACGCACCACTCTCCATCTGTTCTCTGCGGGCGCCCTACAGCCCCTGCCAGTGTCCTATCCCCAGATCTGGGGCCAATTTTCCCACTCTAAACTGCTGCGGAGTAGCACTCCCAATCAATACTAAAAGGAAAAAACATCATCTCATATAGAAGAGGAAGTCGCTGCCTAGTTATACACTGATCATCTGAGGTTATAAAACTTATCACCAGAGAGACATTCAATGTTTCTGACCACAGAGAATATGAAATCCAGTATTGAAATTGTCAAATGAAGATAAGTGTTACGTTGAATGTGCCTAAAGAAATCAACTTTCTGGGATCCAAGATGGCCACAGAGCAGCTGGGAGCTCCATCCACTTGCTCCCAGACCCAGACCAGCGTTGCAGCCCATCCACAGAGTATGCAACTTGAAAGCCCAGGGGAAAGCGAGTGAGAGCATGAGTGAGTGAGCACGAATGCAGATGAAAGCTTGGGGAGCATGCAGGAGTGGGCAAGCCCCTACATGTCTGCAGGGCACCTGGGAGCCGGCAGTCCGGACTCTCCAAGCAGAGCAATTGCTGCCACCGTGGTCCAAATCAGCACTTTTGGAGGTGCAGGGTTGGGGTGGCTGGGTATCAGCACAGGAGCCATGAACTCCATTGGTGAAGGGAGATGGCCAGAGAGGTGCTGGCTCCAGAAACAGTGTAGTGGGAGCAGGACTGCCCAAGGCTGAAAATCTCTGGAGGGAGCAGTGACAGCACGCCATCACCACCCCATGTTACAGTACATATCTGGGACTCTTCCCAAAGCCATCCAGGAAAGATCCAGAGAGAAATCTTATCTAAAACTGTTGCAGGCTCTGACAGGCAGTGGTCATCCCCGACCATAAGAGATTATAATTTTGGCGGAAAGAGTGTGAGGAGAACAGGCCCCCCAGGGCTAGGTGCTGCAGCATGTGGGCCACACAGAAACTCCCCTAAGCTCATGTGCACAGGTGCAGCAGCTCTGCTAACAGAGAACTCAGAGGGATAGTGTCATACTGAAGGGCCTGTGGGTCCCACCCAGTATAGCTGGTGTGAAGGGGGCTGTTCAGAGTGGAGAATTTGGGCCTGATCCTCCTATAGGAGAGCAGCAAGCTGGGGGTCTGGAAGGCCAGAAGCTGAAAGCCTGAGATTTGCTGTAGCCAGCCAGATCCCCTCACAGATAAGCAAGGCCAATCCCTACCTATGGGATTACAGGCTCTGCATATCAGTGAGGTCAGGCTCAGGAACATCCTGCTGGGCACATTTCTGCGGGGGAAAGAAGACAAAGCTCTGAAAGGGCCCTTAACTAGACACTAAAAGCTACACTGATCCTCTGACCGTGATCCACTAAACCCAATAGAGGAGAGAGAATAGAAACAGGTGCAACAAGGGGGAGTTTAGGACCTTACCCAGCCTCAGTATCCAGAAAGAGCTGCTGCCTGTGCCAAGAAGGAAAGAGCTCCCTGTTTTGCACAGGTTGGCCCTTACAGGAAACAACAAATTCACTAAAAGTTATACATTATTGGAAAGAACCTTGGACAGACCAAGATGTGTGATGAGGAGATTGGGAAACATTCTTACCATCTTCCCTAAGGACTGAATAGTGTCCCCTGGTGGTGACCCAGAGTTCCCGCTCAGCCATTCACACCAGAGGCCCCCACTGGAGGCAGGTGGAAGAGGTACTGTCAGTCCTCTCGGGTCATTAAATGAACACTCCTGGGCCCAGGACTGATGAAACCCATCAGGGCAGAACAATGTAGTCCAGCCAAATCTGAAGGAGACAGCCACAGACTGTGGATCACTTGCAGTCTTGAACAGGATGCCTAGGAACAACCTGGGACACAATCTGACATCACCAGGGGTGAATCCAGAAAGAGAAGACAGTGATAAACACTGGATTCTACTGAGACAAATTCCATCACGGTCTTCTTCATGACTTAGGTTATGTTTTCTCTTGCATAACTTGTTAACATTGACTTCTTTTCCTTCAAGTTTGTGCCTCTTAGGTCACTAGCATTTATATTATAGTTTATTTCAAACCTCATGTTTTGCTCCTCCTTTTTCTTCCTCCATTTTAACTTATTTCCTCCTCTTCTTATTTTTGTTGTAAATTTTATTTTCTATCTTGCTATGATTTGTTTCTTTTCGGCACTCTTACTATCTCTCCCCACTCCAGCCTCTCAAAATGATTTCTCATTATTAGACATCTCACATTCTGTTTCCCATTCTTATATTCCCCTTATTCTCTCTCTATCTTTATCAATTTTCTCCTATTGGTTCTGGATACAGTGGTTGTTATTGAATTTCTTCAATTTTATTTCTAGATCTTCACTATTTTTGTGTTTCAAATCTCAAATGTTACCACTTCCCTCTCTTACTCAGTTTTGCCTTCCTCCTGCCCTTTCTTTTATTCATTTTAAATCTCAATTTTTCCATGTCTCATCTGGGTTTTCATGGCTCACTCATAGTATTCCATCTTGCTCTATCCTCTCAAAATCACTTATCTTTCTTCTGGACACCTCTTAAGCTTTTCTTTTATTGTTGTCATGGATCTTTTTCTCCAATTTGGTTCCTATTTTTTTCACTATATATTTTTTAAAATTTTTGTTTAAACTTAATACTAGACACTTGTCTTATTCCATTCCACCTTCTGCCCTCCTTTTTTTATTTATGATGTAACTTTTATTTTCTCTATTTACCTTGTTTCTATTCCTTACTCTATTCCATACTCTTGTTATTTCTCCTTCCTCTACCCTCTCAAAATCATTCTTCTTTCAATTACTCATCTCATATTCATTTTTCCTTTATTATATAGTCTTAATCTCTTTACACATTTATATTGGTTCAATTGCTGTTGATAGTGTGGTTCTGAGTGGGTGTCATTTTTGTGTATGTGGGTTTATTTCCTAGGTTGTTTGGTTTTCTTCTGATAGCACCTGTAAAATAGCATACAAGATATGGTGGCCAGTGAGACTCTCAGTCAGTCAGCTGGAGTGAAGGAACCACCAAAGAATGACCCAAGAGCAGCCAAAAGCCCGGTACAACCAGAGAGCCCACATAAATGGAAAAAGGGCATCCCAGGGGCATCAGGCTCAGGAGACTGGGGAGACTGCACCACTGAGCCTCACCGGTCTCCTACCACAGAAGGTCACACCATGAAGACAGGAAGTCAAATCAAATCAATCTAATATGCAGAAACAAACAAGACACACATAGAGTGGGGAGACAGACAACTCTCAATCAAAAGGAAAGGAGGAATCCCCAGAAAGAATGTTAAATGAAATAGAGGCAAGCAAACTATCAGACATTGGCTTTAATATAATGGTTTTAAGGATGCTCAAGAGGCTCAGCGAGAACTACAGAGAACTTCAGGGAAGATACAAGGAACTCATGGTGGACTACAACAGCATGAAAAAGGACATAGAAACTATCAATAAGAACCAGGATTAAATGAAGAATACAATAACTGAAATGGAGAACACAGTAGAAGCAATTAAAAACAGGGTAGATGAAGCAGAGGATTGAATCAGTGAACTGTATGACAAGGTAGGAAAAACTCTCAGACAGAGGAAAAAGATGAAAAGAGACTCAAAAAGAATGAAGAGGGTTTAAGAGAGCTTCAAGACAACATGAAATGTAATAATATCCATATCATAGGGATACCAGAAGGAGGATAGGAGCAAGGGATAGAAAACTTTTTTGAAAAATGTATGACAGATAAATTCCTTAACTTGATAAGAAAAAAAAAAAAAAAGAAATGCATGTCCAAGAAGCACAGACAGTCCCAATCTAAATGAACCCAAGACACACCAAAATTAAAATGGCAAAATTTAAAGACAAAGAGAGGATCATAAAGTCAGCAAGGGAAAAGCAGCTAGTAATATGCAAGAGTGCTCTGATAAGGATATCAGCTGATTTATCAATAAAAGCACTAGAAGCCAGAAAAAAATGGTAAGAAATACTCCAAGTAATGAAAAGCAAAGGACTACAACCAAGACTACACTACCTAGTAAGGCTTTCGTTTAAAATGGAAGGTGAAAAAAGGAGTGTCCCAGACCCCCCCCCCCAAATGCTAAAGAATACATCTCCACCAAACCAGCATTGCAAGAGATGCTAAATGGATTGCTTCAATAAGATGAAGAGAGAGAGAGAGAGAGAGAGAGACGGAGAGAAAGAGAGAGGGAGAGAGGTGAACACAGGTACAAAGAATGGTAATGAATTAGTACCTATCAATAATAACCCTAAATGTAAATGGGTTAAATACTTCAATCAAAAGACATAGGGTAGTATAATGGATAAGAAAATATGACCCACATATATGCTGTCTACAAGAGATGCACATCAGAACAAAAGATCTACACAGACTGAAAGCTAAGGGATTGAAAAAAAAAATATGCCAAGCAAACAGACATGAAAAAATCAGGGTAGCAATAGCTATATCAGACAAAATTGATTTCAAAACAAAGGCCATCAACAGAGACAAAGAAGGACACTTCATTTCAATAAAGGGTAAAATCCATCAAGAAGTTATAACCCTTGTAAATATATACACACTCAGTAGGAGCACTCAAATATATAAGAAAAATCTTGGAGGACTTCAAGAAAGATATCAATAGCAACACACTCATTATAGGAGATTTTAACACCCCATTTTCAATAATGGATAGACCTTCCGAGCAAACAATCAGCAAGGATATTGTGGCATTGAACAATACTCTAGATTCAATGGACTTAATTAATATATATAAAACCTTTCACCCCAAAAAAGCAAAATATCTATTCTTTTCAAATGCACATGGAACATTTTCCAAGACAGACCACATGATAGGACAAAAAACAGGCCACAACAAATTCCAGAAAATTGAAATCATACCAGGCATCTAATCAGATCATGTCTTGAAACTACAAACCAACCTCAAGGAAAAAAACTCAAAAACATTCAAATACATGGAGACTGAACAACATGCTATTAAATTATGAATGGATCAACAATGAGATCAAGAAAGAGATTAAAAAGTTTCTGAAAATAATGAAAATGAAAACACAACAGCCCCAAACCTGTTTGACATAGCAAAGGCAATTCTGAAAGGGAAGTTCATAGTAATGCAAACCTACCTAAAAAAGATAAAAAAACTCAAACAACCTAACCCTACCTCTATAAGAACTAGAGGAACAAAAACAAACAAAGCCCAGAGAAAGTAGAAGGAAGTAAATAATCAAAATCAGAGCAGAACTAAATGACATAAAGACTAAAATAACAATTCAAAACATTGATAAATCCAGAAGCTGGTTCTTTGAAAAGATAAACAAAATTGGCAAGCCTTTAACCAGACTCATCAAGTAAAAAAGAGAGAGGACCCAAGTCAATATATCAGAAATCAAAGAGAAGAATTTATAATGATTACCACTGAAATACAAGGGATTGTAATAAATTACTGCTAACCACTATTGTATGCTCAACATCACTAGCCATCAGGGAGATGCAAATTAAAAACACAATGAGATATCACTTCACACCAGTCAGAATGGCCATCATAAGCAAATCAACAAACAAGTGCTGACGAAGATGTGGAGAAAAGGGAACCCTAGTACACTCTTGGTGGGAATGCAGACTGGTGCAGCCACTGTGGAAAAAAGTATGGAATTTCCTGTACAACTTGAAAAAATGGAACTGCATTTTGACCCAGCCATTCCTCTGCTGAGATTATACCCTGAGAATCCTGAAACACCAGTTCAAGAGAACCTATACACCCCAATGTTCATAGCAGCCTTATTTACAATATCCAAGTACTGGAAATAGCCTAGGTGCCCATCAGTCAATGAGGGGATCAAAAAACCATGGTACATTTGCACAATGAACTCTTATGCAGTACAAAGAAAGAAGGAACCCCTACCCTTTGCATCAGCATGGGTGGAAGTGGAGAGCATTATACTAAGTGAAATAAGCCAGGCAGTGAAAGACAAATACCATATGTTCTCACCTATAAGTGGAACCTAATCAACAAAACAAGTATGTAAAATAGAACCAGAGACTTGGAAATAACTAACAAACTGACAGTGACCAGAGGAGTGAGGGGAGGGGATAACTGGGGAAAGAAGGGGAAGGGTCAAGTCAGGGAACATGTATAAAGGGCACATGGACAAAGACAATGAGAGGGAGGATTGAATGTGGAAGGTGTGGGTGGGTAGGGCAGTGGAGAGTAATGGGGAGAAAGTGGGGACAACTGTAATTGAACAATAAAAATATAAAAGGAAATTGGACAAACAGCAAAATGGGCGAATTTCTAGAAACATATAATTTTCTAAAACTGAATCAAGAAGAAGCAGAAAGTCTGAAGAGACCAATAACAACTAGTTAAATTGAAGCAGTAATCAAAATCTTCTGGCAGACAAAAGCCCTGTAATGGATGGCTTCCTGGGCAAATTTTATCAAATATTTAGGGAAGAGCTAACTCCTATCCTAAAACTATTTGAGAAAACTCAAGAGGGAAGACTCCTAAACATTTTTATGAGGCCAGTACTATCCTAATTCCAAAACCAGGTAAAGACAGAACAAAGAAAGAAAACTACAGGCCAATGCTGCTGATAAATACAGATACTAAAATCCTCAACAAAATATTGGCAAACCAGATCCAGCAACAAACTAAAAAGGCTATAGACCACAATCAAGTGGGATTCATCTGAGGGATGCAAGGATGGTGTAATATTCTCAGATCAATAAAAGTAATACACCATATAAACAAAATGAATGACAAAAATCACCTACCATACCAATAGGTGCTGAAGAAGCATTCAATAAAGTACAGCACCCATTCATGATAAAAACACTCAGCAAAATACTAGTAGAGAGAGTATATCTCACCATAATAAAGGCCATATACAAGAAACCTACAACCAACATATAGATCAATGGCACAAAATAGAGAGTGCAGATATAAACCCAGGTCTCTAAGGTCATTTAATATATGACAAAGGGGGCATGAGCATAAATGGAGTAAAAATAGACTTGTCAATAAATGGTGTTGGGAGATCTGGACAGGTACCAAAAAAAAAAGAGAAAAAAAAGAAAAAGAAAAAGAAAAAGAAAAAGAAACTAGACCTCCAACTTACACCATACACCAGAATAAACTAAAGTTGGATAAAAGGCATAAATGTAAGCTGGGACACCATAAAAGTGCTAGAGGAAAAGATAACCAGTAAAATTTCAGATATCCCACACAGCAATATTTTCACCAATATATCTCCTAGGGCAAGGGCTAGAAAGGAAAGAATAGACATATGGGACTACATCAAACTAAAAAGCTTCTGCTCAGCTAAAAATAAATTATAAAAATGAAAAGGGAACAAAACCTATGGGAAAACATATTTGCCAATGATACCTTGAACAAGGGTTTAATCTCCAAATATATAAAGAATGTATGTGGTTCAACACCAGGAAGAGAAACAATTAAAAAATGGTCAAAAGACATGAACATACACCTCTCCAAGAAGGACATATAGATGGCCCATCGACATATGAAAGGATGCTCAGCATCACTAGCCATCAGACAGATGCAAATTAAAACTACAATGAAATACCACCTCACAGAACTAAGGATTGCCATCATAAACAAATCAACAAGTGCTAGTGATGTTGTAGAGAAAAGAGAACCCTGGTACACTGTTGGTGGGAATGCAAACTGATGCAGCCACTGTGGAGAGCAGTATGAAGATACCTCAAAAAACTAAATATGGAGCTGCCTTTGATCTGGCAATTCCACTGCTGGGATTATACCATAAGAATCCTGAAACACCAATTAAAAGAACCTATGCACCCCTATGTTCACAGCAGCACTATTTACAATAGCCAAGTGCTGGAAACAGCCTAAGTACCCATCAGTAAATGAGCGGATCAAAAACTGTGGTATATTTACACAATGGAATACTATTCAGCAGAAGAAAAAAGGAATTCCTACCCATCATGACAACATGGGTGGAACTGGAGAGTATTATGCTACATGAAATAAACCAGGTGGTAAAAGACAAATACCATATGATCTCACCTATAAGTGGAACATAATGAACAAAACAAGAAAATAGCAAAATAAAACCAGAGGCATGGAAACAAGGAGCAGAATGACAGTGACCAGAGGGGAGGAGAGAAGTAGAGAGGGGTGAAAAGAAGGGGAAGGGTCTAGCCAAGGAACATGTATGGATGACCCATGAACATGGACAACAGGGTGGAGATTGACTTGGGAGTAGGGGGTGGGTGGGGCATTGGAAAGCAATGGGGGGCGGAGGAATAGGACAACTGTAATAGAACAACAGTAAAATAAATATAATAATAATAGTAAAATAAATAAATAAAAAATAAAACCACTGGATGGCAGAGTAGGGAAAAGAGGTAATCACCTCCTTCCCCAACCGCATTAAAATTACAACTACACTACAGAATAACTATCATTCAGAACCCCCTGAAATCTCACTTACTAGAAGCCCTACAACTAGGGATTTAAAGAAACCATATCAAGACTTTTAGGAGAGGCAGAGACACAGAGCAAGCTGGTTCCACATCCATGTATGGCTGATAAAAATTGAGAGAAATATCTAGGCTGCAGAGGTCACCCCTGAGAAACAAGGGGCCCCAGTTTCACACAAGACCCTCCTGTCCCAGGTTTCCAGTATGAGAAGTCCCCATAACTTCTGGCAGTAAAAACCAGCAGGAATTATGTCTTGTTTAAGACAGAGTGCCCTGGGACGCTGTAGTTCCTTGTAAAGGGCCCACTCATGGACTTACTCTGACTCATTCCCTCTGTGCTCCAGTGCTGGGACAGAAGCATGAAAGGCACTAGAGACATAAGGGACACACACGGGGAGGAATTCAATGGTCTGGCATCAGGGGTAGGGAGCAGCTTTCTCCCAGGCAGAAGTGCTGGCAGAGGCCATTGTTCCTATGATGAGCCTTCCCTCACAGAGCCAGCAGGCAGGCACCATAACTGAGTCTCCATCAACCTGGCTCACACTGTTTGCCCTGCCCTCAGACCCCACGCCATCCAACTTTTGGGTTTACCCAAGCTGTTTCCAGTGGCTTTTCTATAGGAATGGCCAGTCTTGGCTCATTCTTCAGGTTTTTCTAAAATCATTCAAACAAGCAGAATCTGGCATTAGCATGCTGTCAGAGCCCAGGTGTTCATCCAGGGAAAGCTTCAGCAGTGAGAGGCCCGATCGAAAGAAAGCACAAGGAGCTGACATAGGATCCACACTTCAAGCTGCAAACACACTTTATTACCTGTTACATGGGTTTTATACAAGCTTAGACAATAGTGGCATTGTGCTGCATTTGCACAGAAGAGTTTTGCTTATGTCATGCTTACATAAGGAGCTTACGTAATTAGGCACTACTGAGCATGTGCACAATGACTCATAGTTCCAGGCTGCCTGCCTTGGGCTGACCTTCAGGGGGCCCCCACACATGCCCTATACCTCTCACTATGTGGCCCCAGGTTTGGCATTAGCAGTAGCTGGCCTTGGTTCACAACTTGGCCTCTCTTGGGCACCTCTAAGCCCAGCACAAGTAGTAACCATCTGCAGATCACTTTGTAGCTCATGCCAGGAGGCCTCAGTCAACACAGGTGATGACTGACCTTTGCCTGCTCTTCCTGAGAGGCCTTGCTTGTGAGGTGCAACTATGACAGCTAATCCTCCATGGTAGTCAATGGACACAACCAGTCCTTGCATATGATCGGCCTAGGGGTAAATCCCTTCCATTGATGTGTCAACAGCAATCACAACTCAAACACAACAGGAGAATTTACACAGCCCACGTGGAGGGCATACCTTGAGTGCCCAGCTTGGTTCATTGGGGAGGCTGTACCACTAGACCCTAAAGAATACATACTGACAGACATAGTAGCTCTACCTACTATATAGAAACAAACACAAGGAGGCTGTCAAGATAGGAAGACAAAGAAACATGTCCCAAATAAAAGAACATAACAATACTCCAGACAAACAATTAAATAAAACAGAGACGAGCAACATACCAGATGCAGAGTTTGAAACACTGGTTGTAAGGATGCTCAATAAACTTAAGGGAAGAGAAGAAGAACTTAGTGAGGACTTCAATAAAGGGATGGAAATGTAAAAAGGGAGATAGAAAGCATAAAAAATAGCGAATCAGAAATGAAGAATATAATAACTGATATGAAGAATACATTACAAAAAAGCAACAGTGGAGTAAATGAGACAGAGGATCAAATCAGCAATTGGAATATAAGGAAGTAGAAATGCTCAATAAAAACAGCAAAAGAAAAAAGAATCCAAAAAAAAATGAGGATACAATTTGGGACTGTAGAAAGTCCCAAACAAGATGAACTCAAAGAGGTCCACACCAGTACACATTATAATTAAAATGTCAAAGGTTAAAAACAAAGAGAAAATCTTAAAAGACACAAGAGAAAAGTAGTTAGTTATTTACTAGGGAATTCTCATAAGACTGTCAGCTGATTTCTCAACAGAAACTTTGCAAGCCAGAAGGGATTGACAAGAAATAACCAGTGTTGAAAAGCAAGCACCTACAACCAACACTATCATTTCAAATTGAAGAACAGATAAAGAGCTTCCCTGACAAGAAAAAGCTAAAGAAGTTCATCATCACCAAACTAGTATATATAAAATATTAAAAGGTCTTCTTTAACCAGAGAAAGAAAAAAAAGGTAAAAATATAACCAGTAAAGTGGCAAGAAATACATATACATCAGCAACTGAATCTTCAAAGCAAAACAGATGAGCAAGCAGAACAGAAACAGACTAATAGATGCAGAGAACATTTTGACAGTTGCCAGATGGGAGGGGATTTAGGGGGAAGGATATAAAAGGTGAAAAGATTATGAAGTACAAATTGGTTGTTACAGAATAGTCATGGGGATATAATGTACAGCATAGAGAATATAATCAATAATATTCTAATAACTATGTATGGTGTCAGATGGGTGCAAGATTTTTCAGGATGAGCACTTAGTAAGTTATATAATGTCTAATCACTGAGGTATACACCTGAAACCAACATAATATTGTATGTCAACTATAATTGAAAAATAAAAATGTTTTTTAAAACCAGAAAAAAAAAATGAATAAAACCACAAGACTTGATAACAAAAGGTCTAAATTCAAGTCCCAAGTATGCCGCTTACCCATTTAGCATGTGACTTAATTTGTGTAATTCTCTATTTCATATCTGTTGATGGAGGTAGGATTCATTTTATGTTTGATGAGTTGCGTTTTTGAGGGATTTAATGAGAGAAGTGAAAGGATATGTTTCACATAAGAGGCTGTTGCTGAGGTGACAGTGGCTGGGAATAGAACAATAAATGTAATCATGGAGGAAAGTTGCAGACTCCATAGGAGAAAGGAAGGTACCAAAAATAAAAAAATAAGACAGAGTTTTAAAGGAAGAAAGGGGAAAGCTATAAAACATTGTGTCACAGCAGTCAATAGAAAAATGTATGTAGCCCTGGCAGGTGCGGCTCAGTGGATTGACTGCTGGCCTGAGAACCAAAGGGTCCCTGGTTCTATTCCCAACCTAGGGCACATGCCTGGGTTGCAGACCAGGTCCCCAGTAGGGGGTGTGTGAGAGGCAACCACACACTGATGTTTCTCTCCCTTTCTTTCTCCCTCCCTTCCCCTCTGTAAAAATAAATGAATAATTTTTTTTTTTTTAAAGAAAGATGTGTGTAAAGAAGAATGGGAAAGTATAAATGTTGCTAAGAAATAGGGTAAAATGAAGACATAATGGTGACATTAGTCATTTGATAATGTTCACTGAATACCTTGAGCAGAAATCAGTTTTAGAGAAATGCTGTACAATAAAGACTGGGCAGGGTGAAGAAAAGTAAAGACAGTAATTGTGTACAACTATTCTGAGAAGCTATATTGCAAGGATTTTTGCAAGGATTATGTAATTCTTTGGGTGAAGCTCAACTATGGTATTATTAGTCAGTGAATATTATCAGCATGTGTGTGCAGATTAAATTTCTAAATATGGACAGTAGCATAAGAGTGGTTTATTTAGCATTATTATTCATATTTTATTTATAGTCATTGAAATGTCCTAATACTCTTAAAAGTTGCAAAAAATATATTATGTACATCTGAATCTTACTAAAGACTAAGAAAACAGAGTTGCAAGTTCAAAGAGCTTTTGATTTGTTTTTTGTTGTGTCATTATTATTTTTAATAGGGGTAATACTAAAGTATCTCTTTTCATTTTAGAAAATTATTAGTAGTTTCTGGTCAGCAAATACACCAGCAAGTTTACCCACCCTCCCTGCAGCTTTTGTTTTCCAACTGGTACTGAGTTTGAACTTTTAGGCATGGAAATATTAGCTACAATTTCAACAAGTTAGGGAAAGAAGGGAAAACGAATATTTGTGTTTGCTATCTTTTGTTTTTTATCCTCGCTCAAGGACATGCTTACCGATTTTAGAGAGAGGGAAGGGGAAAGAGAGAGAGGGTGAGAGAAACACTGATGTGAGACACATGGACTGATTGTCTCTCCAACATGACTGGGCAGGACCAGATCTGCAGCCCAGACATTTTTCCTGACCAGGAATCCAACCCACAACTTCCAGGTTATGGGGCGGTGCTCCAGCCAACTGAGCCACACCGGCCAGGCCTGTGTTTGCAATCTTGATTTACTCCTGTGTCTGTAATTATCAAAACACCAGAGTTAGGATATCAATGGCAGACAGAGCCCAGTCATTCTCAATGGGTTTAGTTAGAAAAAATAAAAGTCGAGCTAAGATTATAAGATTTACCTTGTCCCTGTCCCTTTGGTTTGTGTGGACCGCAACTACTTAGCAATTTTAACATTGGTTTAAATTCTGTTCCTTCATTACTTTACTCTTTATGTCCAAACATTCAAATGTCCAAATAACTCAGTGATGTGGATCATACTGTATCTTGAATCAAACATGTCCCATCAATCTAACTCTCTGCCTCCCATGCTCATGCATTTGCTTCCACTGCACACTTCACAACTCGCACAGCACTTCAAAAGTGCACCATTCTCCTAATGCAACACACTGATGAGATAACAATATCACCTAAGAAATATTTTTCTCTCCAAATGTTTAACCTGAATCTAACTATAAGAAAACAATCATAAACCTAAATTGAAAGTCATTTAGCATTACAGCAAACCTGAACTGTACAAAAATGTCAGTGCCATATAGACAGCTAGAAGGCTGATGTACTGTTCTCTACTGATGGAGATTAAAGAGAGGTGACAATGAAATACAATGTGTGATTGCTCATTAGATCTTGGATTATTTTTTAAAATATATCTAAAAAGAATAGTTTTCAGACAAGAGGGGATATTTCAATATGGACAGCATGGTAGATAATTTTATATCAATGTTAAATTCTCTGAGTGTGATCATTGTATTGTGGTTACAAGGAGGATGTTCACGTTTTTATGAGCTAAATGCTGAATTATTTATGTGAATTATTTTGTCTTTCTCCAACTTATTCTTAAATGCTTCAGAAGGGGAAGATGGGCAGACACAGACAAGAAATAATGCACACAAAGTGGGCACGATTTTACATTTGACGCATCAATTTAAGATATACAGATGTTCATAATAAAATTTTTGCAACTTTTAAGAGAATTAGAACATTTCTAAATAATGAATCTAAATAAAATACAAATAATAAATACACAAATAAGCCACTCTTACACTGCTGTCCATATATAGAAATTTAATCTGCACACTGTCTCATAATACTATAGTTTAATTTTGTCCACAGAATCCCAAAATTCTTGTTGGCAGAAAACAACTTATATTCATCTTTATCAAAACACTAAACTCTAGAAAAAGATGATTGTGCCAAAATGAGATTTAATAAATGTTTGCTAACACAAAATCTATAAAAATACTAGTAAGTATTGAAGCTGCTAAAGGAAAACAGTTAAATACTCTATAGGAAAAACATATAAATACTATAATATACATATATGTTGTTGTTGTTGTTTTAGTAACTGTACTTTAAACCAGGTGATTAGTGAAGGACCCAGCTCAGGGAAAAACAATCATCACGGCCTGAGAAACAAAATGGTTAATGACAATTATATAATTCACTTACAAGGCTGCTATTGAAGTCATTGTTCCAAAAACTATTAAATCTTAGACTTAACACTTAATATTATAGGAAATATATCAATGCACATCACTAAAATTCAAACAAAATTTTCTTAAATGCAATCCATTTTAGCTTCAGGGAAATGAACTATTCTATTTTCTCAAGGACTCAAGAATCTACAAAAATATGTAATGCCCAGAGTTTCTGTAGTCAGTAAATAAGCTACTAGGGATTTTAAAGAGTTTAAAGACTAGGTGTCATTAATTTGCATTTTTTTTATTTTGTCATTTTAGAAGGACTATTTATACAAGTACATTTTGTAGACTTTATAAAGAATCCATTCTAGTTTCCCTCGGAAAGAGCTCTGAATTATGTGAAAAGATTGGGAGAAGGTTAAAACCAATCAGTAGCATTGATTTCAACACCCATCTTCCTTGTCTTCATCCACTTTAAATGTTCTAAAAAATAATTGTGATAAAAATTTCATTCTTGTGCTTTCAATGGGCAGTTTTTCTGTGATTCACCCTTTGAGTTACAACATGTCAAATAATGAATTAATCAGTATTCCATTCATACATGGGAGAAAAATAAATGTATAAGATATACAGTGACTATCTTTGTGGAATCACAATTTTATTTGGCCAAGTTACACTGAATTCCTTATCACTTTTTTAGTGTATCCCATTTTCCCTCAACATCATCCCTTCCAATACAGCCCCAACTTATCATTCCAGACAATAAATAAATATTGAATGAAAAAAGAAGTTATGATTCCCATTAGCAAAGGAAAATTAGAAAACATACCATACTTTGTCTAAAATTGAGAAATAGATGTGAACCTTACAAAACAGATTATTTGGGAATTTTGTTTTAATTTGAATGCACTGCTGTTAGTTTTACTGAGCAGCCCTGTATTTTAGAAGCTCCGCGTGAGATTACTTCATTAAAGCACACTGAAGTTTATCTTCCTGCTACATCAGGCTCAAAGATGACTTAATAATTGAGGCCATGCTTAATATACTATTTTAAAAAAAAAGAAACTAGACCAAAAGAAGAGGGTAAAGGGGGGCTAAACGATGGAAGGAGACTTGGGGTAGTGAACACACAATACAACATACAAATGATGTATTATAGAACTGGACCCCAGAAACCCATATAATTTTATTGAGCAATGTCACTCCAATAAATTAAATTAAAAATTAAGTAATTTTAAAACCTAGTTGGAAATATATGGCACATAGGCACACTTTTGTTTAAAATGCATTTCTCCAACAAAAATACTTCAAGGCGATTAGGGTTAATAATCCAAAATAAGAAAGGAGAACTCTCTGGCAACCTATGTCATCTCATTAAAAATTCTCACAAATATGCAGAGCATCAAAATACCCTCCTACACTTTAGAAGACTTTCTCATATTTAGAATGTTAAAAATAATTATTTTGAAGTTATCTTTACCTCTTATTTTTATTCTATGTATGGCTTTGCTCTCAGTACTTTTTTTACAACTGTCAATCTAGCCTTCATACTGAAATTAATTTGACTCTTTTTAGAAGCCTATAACCTTTTAATTATGTATCCTAGAAAATCTTAACCCTCCTTTTCACATTTTACTACTTAAAATAATGTTTCCTTTGATTTCAACTGATGCTCCTAAATCAAACAAGGTAATGTTAAGAAATAACCTGATAAATTTTTCCCATAATACAGAACTTTTCACTATAGCTCAAAGTGTTGCCCATTTAAGCTAGTAAAACCCTCTTTGTTAAGCCTGATATTTCCTCCCACTCTGAAAATAAGAAATGTTTTACATTGGGCTTAATTAGACTTACTTGTGAAAGAAGAGCCAGCAGGATGAAAATGGCATTTTCAATTACCCAACTTAAATAAATTCATATTTACAAGAGTACAAACATAACACACAGTCAATTTGTTCTTACACTATGTATCTAAATGTTTAATATAGTTTAATTTCTCTTTAGGATACACCTTTAAAAAGAGTTAGAGCCTTATTTCCTAAAAACTAAACTGAAAGTCAATGTGAACACATCTTTCAGATTTGAATCACACCAGTCTTCGGATTTAACCTACAAATAAATTGGCATCTCCAACATAAATCCTTATATTAATTGTAAATTGATTGAATCACTCCTTGATTACTTATCTGTTTATACCTTGCCTCGCTAAGTTTTGGACAAAGAAGCTTCTTTCTGGAAGAGCTTAACCCCCTCCCGCCCCCTCGCCCCCACACACACATTCTTATTGTTACAGAGGGTTGGGACTGAGGCGCAGCGCCAGGCCCCTGTTGTCCTGGGGAGACCCACAGGGCATTTAGCTGCAGATTCAAATTTTGAATATCGTTATAACACTGCTATGAAAATCCCAAAACTGCTTTTGCATCCATGTAAATGAAGGGTCCCATCATTCCACAATGGGCTGTGAAGAAAGTGCAAGCCTTTTATTCTTATGGGTCCCTTTATAGTGTCTGATGTTATTGGAGCAGGGACTGCTTAAGGCAAGAAAGAACTAGGCCAAGTTTAGAACCAGCCAGTTTATTCATTTCCCTTTATGTTCACTGGCTATATTACTTTCAGTAATAAAATCTTTATTCTATGTTTTGGCACTCAAAGTCATGAAATTAAAATGACTATAAAATAACCTCATAGGCTGTTTATCTTTGTGAGGTAGATGATTTAGAAATGTAAGTTTTGTGTTTAAACTGAGAAAATCATCAAAACAGTATACTTCATGATTATTGTTGACTTAATTCTGTGTTTATGATATTTATTGAGTTTTTTTCAGTAATATGGACAGAATATGTATAAATCCAGTGTAGATACAGAACTACTGAAAGAAACCCAGGAACTATGAATCTCTATTGAAATAATACAAAGAGCCTTGCTCCAGATCTCATAATTTCTTTGCCCCATTAACCACTATTTCTAATCATTTTACCTTTTATTTTCTGATTTAAACTACTTAAGACCTCTACATAACAGAGAAAACTGAAAAAAGTATGCTGTATTTCCAACTCAAAAATTACAGATTTAAAGCTCTGGTTTTAGCTCAAACATGTCTAAAGAGCTTAAAAGTAACCAACCCCACCCTAACAACTAGAAAAGAAGCAGAACAACCTAAAAATAAATAGGTTTTCTAGAATTTGTGAGAGAACCGAGGTCACAGGGCAAGCTACCACCCCAAAGTGAAGAGAAATAGGCAAACACAGGCTTATGAGTAGACAAGCTTATTAAATCAGAGGCAACTGAAAACAAACTGGTAGGAACACATAAATGATCATTTTGAAACTCCTCATGAGTTTCCCCTGAAGGAGCCACACTAGGTTCTCAAAGGGAAAAGCCAAGAGAGATCCCTCATGGTTGAGGGAAGCAGCAACGGAAGAGGGATCATAGTGAAGGATGGTCAGGGCACTCTTCCCACCAAACATCTTCCCTCAAGAGGAAAAGACTTTGCCAGAGCCATATGTACAGGGAGGAAGATCACTTCCCAGACTTTCATCCTTTATTCTTCCTCTCTGGTCTGCTTTCTCACCTAAAAGGAGAAAAAAATAGAAATCTAAGAAACATGAAGGTCACAGCCCAAGGACACAGTCCCCCCAAAAATATGAAATTTAATCAGAAAATTATAGAACACATGCCCTCCCTGCCACCTCACCATTATACCAACAGGGCTGCAGTATAATAACAGTGGGTAACAGCTGAAGAAACAGAAAGACAAAGAGTTTGTGTAAGAAGTTCATAAGAAAGTCAAAAGACAACAGTAGAAAAAAAAAGAGGATTGAAACCTTGGCACCCACAGCTAGAGCAAATATTAAACACAGTCCCAGTTCTAGACAAAATAACACATAAACCCACCCTAAAGGCCTATTTACCTAGGTTCTTATTACTCAATAAATCATGTTCAGCTTTCAACAACAAAAAAAATTAAAAGGCATGCTAAAACACAGGAAATGCACCTGAGGAGCTAAAGGAACATGTAAATCAGGCTCAGATATAACACAGGTTTTGGAATTATCAGGGCATGTAAAATAATTATGGTGAGTAGGTTAGGCGTGCTAATGAAAAAAGTAGACAGTATGCAAGTATGAACTGGAAATGAAAAGACATAGTTGGAAACATTATGGTAAAATCAAAGGAAATTCTATAAATCTGAAAAAACATGAACAGAAAGGAAGAATGCCTTTGATAAGTTTACCTGAAGTCTGAACATAACCAAATAGAAAATCAGTAAAGCTTAAGATAGTTCAAAGAAATATCTCGAATTGAAATACCCTAATTGATAAGCATTTAACCAAACTATGAGAAAAAGAGAGAGGATACATATTACTAATATCAGAAAATTAAAGAGGTGACATCACTACAGATCCCATGATAATTAAAAGAATGAAAAATCTACCAGTGAATTCTTCTTTAAGAAATAAATAATACTAATTCTTCACAATCTTCCAGAAAATCAGAATATACAGTTCCCGTTCTATGACCTGTTCACATAGCAGTACTAGATTAAGATTTAAGAAGAAAGGAAAATTACAAACCAATATGTTTTGAATGGATATAAAAATCCTCAATAAAATATTATCATTCCTTATCCAACAATCTATAAAAAGAATTATACATCACAATAAAATCAAATTTATTCTGGATATACATGGCTGGTTCAAATTCACAAATCATTGCCATCTAACACAGCCAGAGACCATAAAAGATAAATCATATGATGATATTAATTGATGCAGAGCAATATTTGACAAAACCCAATATAAATTCATTATAAAAGTTTGCAGCAAGCCAGAAATAGAGGGAAATTTCTCAACTTTATTAAGATCATTTTTAAAAAACCTACAACTAATGTCATGCTTAATTGTGAAGATCTGAATGTTTTTCCCTAAGATTATGAAAAATGCAAATATATCTTCTCTCACCAATCCTATTTAATTTCGTACGGGGAGATCTGCAATACTATAACAAAAAGAAATAAAAACTATAAGAATTACATTGAAGAGAAAAAAATGTTTTTATTAGTAGAGAACATGGTTGTCTATAAAGAAAATCCAAAATTATTAACAATATACTTTTAGAAATAATAAGTGACTACAACATAGTTACAGGATGCAGATTAACATACAAAAATCAATTGCTTTCCTATATATCAGCAACAAACAATTGGAATTTAAGGCTTAAAAACAGACCAAAAAAAGCAATATTTATAATAGTACACCAAAAAATAATTAAAACACTAAAATATATACAAAATCTATCTATGGAAAAACATAAAATCTTGAAGAAAGAAATAAAAAGTTTAAAGGAGTGCAGAAACATTTTATATTTGTGGATTGAAAGATTCAATATTGTAAAGATATTAAATCTTCATATTTTGAATTACAAATTCAGCACAATCCCAGTCAAACTTCAGAAAACTTATTTGTAGATTTGAAAAAACTGATCGTAAAATTGATAGGGAGTCACAAAAAAATCTAGACCATTCAACACAATAATAAGATCGAAGTTGTATGACTTACATTACCAGATTTCATGACTTGCTATAAAGTTACAGTAATCAAGAGACTGTAATATGGATGAAAGAACAGACACACAAATCAATGGAACAAAACAGAAATCCCACATAGGCATACAAATATAGTCAATATGAACTTAGACAAAAAAAAAGGCAATTCAATAGAGAAAGGGTTTTTTTCATCAAATGATGTTGTAACAACTGGATTTGAACATGCAGAAGATTAAACCTATGCCCAAGCAGATATGGCTTGGTAGATTGAGCACTGGTCACAGAACCAAAAGGTCATTGGTTTGATTCCCAGCCAGGGCACATGCCTGGGTGGTGGGCCAGATCGCCAGCTGGGGGCGTGCTACAGACAACCTATTAACATTCCTCTCCTTCTCTTTCTCCTTCCTTTCTCCGCTCTATAAAATAAAAAAATAAAATCTTTAAAAAGAAAAAAGTAAACCTAGATAAAATCTTATACTTTTTCAAAAAATTAACTAAAAATAGACCATAAACCTAAATGTAAAATGGAATGCTATGACACTTCTAGAAGATAATATTTTAAAAAATCACCAACCTGGGTTTGGTGATATATTTTTAGATATGAGACCAAAAGAATGATCCTTGAGAAGAAATGATAAGTTGGACTTCATTAAAATTTTAAGTTAGATTTAAAATTTTCTTTTCTGTGAAAGACAGTTAAGGGAACTAAAGATAAGCTAAATACTAGGAGAAAATGGTTGCAAAACACATGTCTGGTAAAAGACTCATATCCAAAATAAACAAAGAATGCTTAAACCTCATCAGTAGGAAATGAAAAACCAAATTTAAAAATGGGCAAAAGATTTGAACAGCCACCTCATGAAAAAGTTATGCAGAGTGATGTCAACAAAAGTGATGGAGTGGGTAACTCCACAGTCCCATTCTTCCAAAGAAACATCTAAAAATCAAGCAAAAACTCTCAGAATCAATATTGTCAGAACTCTAGAAAATTGAAAGTTTTACAATAACCAAACACATGCTGAGACAAGAGCAAGGCAACTTCAGAATGAGAAGAAAGCTTTGCAACATTTTTACCTGCACTCGCCACATTTTCCTTTCTAGCTCAGACGCAAATCTTGAAGACAACAGTGTTGGTTGCCAGTGTAGGACTCTGCTCTTTGGTTCTGGAGATAACAGAACAGAATCTGTTCTTAAAGAATTGTGTTTGTCTGATTGGACCTTTCTGGAAACTGCCTGAAAGACTGACACAAGGCATATGATTTTATTTCTCCTAACTCAGATATTATTCATGGCAGATTCACTAGTCATTTCTCAAAAAATTATAAAAATAGCCACAGGGATGTAAAATAGAGCATAGGGAATAAAGTTAGTAACACTGTAAAAACTATGTATGGTGCCAGGTGGGTACTAGACTTACTGGGGGGATCATTTTGTAAACCATATTAATGTCTAATCACTATGTTGTATGGCTGAAATTGGTATAATATTGTACATCAACTGTAATTAAAAATAAATTTAAAATAATTTTTAAAAGTTTATGTATGTGTGTGTGTGTGTGTGTGTTTGTATTCTAAGATGAACAACTGGCTGCCACCTGGGGCAAAAGTGGAGACAAACAAACAAAGGATGGTTGAAAGCCTGGGAGAAAAAGCTGAGGAGAAAGTTTCCTTGGGAAAGTAGGACATTCAAAAGGAGTGGGGTGTTTGGAAAGCCACACACATGTGCGTGTCCAGGACAGAATGCATGCTCAGAAATGACCTGGGAAGACCCTTAATTTTCACCTCTGGATGATTTGTGGTCTCAGTGCAGGCAGAAAGTGAAGGCTGAGGCAAAGTTGTCAGTGGCTTACCTGACTAAGTGCTGAAAGAGGACCCCCAACACAGAGCCAGTTGGCAAAGCATGGGAGCTTTCCTTTTTTCTCTTTTCTCTTGTGATGTTGTTTCTCATTATTATTTAGTTTAAAATATTTTCTAATTTCCTGTGTGATTTCTTCTTCCACTTAGGCAGGTGTTGCTCAATTTCCAAATACTTTGTGATTTTCTTGATATTCTTATTTATTTTATTTAATAGCATTGCAGTCATAAAATAGAACATTGTATATGTTGTTATCTTAATCCTTTGAGGTGCTCTGAGGTGTGTTTTATGGCCCACCACATAATGCAGGTATACAGATATAACCATCTGCTATCCTTGCAGACTGAAACTGAATGATTGAGTTCACGGATAGTGAATGACAGGACCCAGCTTTGTCACTGTTGAGGGAAAGCTTTATAGATAAGCAATAAGATAGGTTAAGAATGGTCCATCAGTGATGGGTTAGAGTTGGAGACATCAGTGTAAACTCATATTTAGTTAATGAATATAAAATTGTTACATATACAGATACATAATGATATAAATATAGCATTTGTACCTGCATATATATTTCCGTGCTCTGTCATCTGAGAGGACCTAGAGGTCCAATTGTAAAAATGAAAATCTATGAATAATGCTTTCTTGGTTTCTAAACGCCATTATCCATTCAAAGGAACGAGGGATCCTTGGCAAGGGACCTGGCTAAGAATGGAGCAGGAAATTTATTAGACGAGTTCTGATCATCTTGCAGTGCCAGAAGTAAGAAAATAAAAACAACAACAACCAAAAAAAAAGAAGGAAAAAAATAACGACAGAAGTAAGTCAAAGGAACACGGGAGCCAAGTGAAAGAAACTCCAATAACCAAAGTTAGAACAATTTGAGCAACATCGTATATAAATAGCACTGAATTATAACCTAAAGCTTTTATAAATACCTGTGAGTCCATACTGATGTAAAAATTAATTGATTAAATAAACAAATTGAGGATAAGGGACAGATCTCAAGAGGAGAAGTATAACTCTCCAAACCTTAAGTGAAGCTCTTGTACACAATGAATTCCATCAAAAGAGTTCAGACTGGAAAGGAGGAAAAAGGAAGAGGAACTTCATAGAGGAAAAACCTAACAAACCCTACCTCATCCAGTTGATTTCAGTCAAACTCATTCATGATAAGTCAAGTGGGCAATATGTATCCTTGATATGATAAAATAAGAAAGGCACTTTACCTCTATGATCTTCCACCCCAAAGCCTGTAACACCAGTCTAATCATGGGGGAAAAATCAAACATATTTCAATAGCATGTTTTAAAATATACCTGACCCAAACTCAAAAAAACTGCCAAGGTCCTCAAAAACAAGGAAAGTCTAAGAAGCTGTCACATTCAAGAAGAAACTTAAGGAGACATGATAACCAAATGTAATGTGATATCTAAATGGGAATCCTGGATAGTTTTCACATTAAGTAAAAACTAAGGAAATCTGAATAAAGTATGGACTTAAATTCCTCTCATTTTAATAAATATCATAGTAATATAAGATATCAGTATCAGGATTGACTGGGTTTGTGGTGTATGGGAACACTATACAAAGTGGATTTATAGTTGTCCATATGGAAAATAATACAACCATTAATAAATAATAATATAAGAATAAACTCAATTTGGCATAGTCACAACTGTAAATCTACTTTTGCCCCACTCTGTCACAATTTTATGTAAATCAAACATTTTAAAAATAGAGTTTATTTCCTAAAAATGTAAGAAACACATTCATATAAAATGTACACACACACACTTTTTTGTGGGGTGGGGATGGGGATAGAGAGAACTCCTGAGCATGAGGAGATAGAGGCATTTGAGAAAGGCTATGACAGCAGCATCCATATAAAAGATAACTATTCAATGAGTAGTTCCATGACGGGGTTGAGTGGTCACAGGCATCCAGTATATTTTTAAGATTTCTTTATTCATAGGGGCTGTCATTTTCTACCACCTCTCCCTGGGTGGTGGGAACCATAGAATGAGCTAGATATTTAGAAATTCTAAATAGGTTGCTAAAAAGATATTATTCTGAGCTTTATTCCTATTTGCATCTCTGCAGAAACTCACGCTTTCACCTTTTCCTCACTGCTCAGAGTTCAGTGTTCACTTAATTGTCCTTGAGGCTGATATCTCTGGAAGCCTTGGGACACAGTGAAATAGGCCCCGGAAGCCTATTCCTGACAGTGACAAAAAGGGTGGGGGGGCAATGCCTGAAGTCAAGTTGAACAACTTGCATGACCTGTGATGAACCGTACATGGTACCCCAGAAGTAGTTCTGAATTAGATTGGTAAAATTGTTCTACAGCCCTGGATTTCTCATTTATGACCTAAACACAGTTGTTCTGCATAAATGTGTATAAAGAAAAGGCTAGATGTAGAAATGTTCTGTTTGCAAGTAAAATAGGTTATCTACAAATTGGCTAATGGCACCTGCCATAGAGAAAGATGTTTTAAACAGTAAGAGGATTTTCATTTCCAGTTAGGATTTAAAAGGTAATAATGTTGGTCCAACCATAAAAATAAACTAAACAAGTTATCAAACAACATTTAAAAAATAAGTTCAGAGAGCTAAGACTGCAAGGAAAGCAAAATGAGTTTGTATCTAGAAAAAGTTGAGCCCTTATTACAAGACAAGACACAACTGCTTTCATCCCTAGTAAAGCAGAAGGAGAGAGAAGACCTTGTCACAAATTGAGGAAAGAAGACATCAAACAAATTTGTTTTAAACTTTTTTGATGGCCCATGTGGGCTAACATGGTGAGTTAGAATCCCAAAGAGTTTTAACCACACAGCACCTTATATTCACCTGCCAACTCATTTTGTAGACCTACAGCGAGTTCAGGAATAATAGACCAAAGGATGGTTCAATGCAAAACTCGCCGGAAAATCCTCACTGAAGCCTGGGGGCTTTCCGACGAAACAAAGCAGCAGCTGCCTGAACAACAGAATCAGCACAAGAGAGCTGAAAGGAAGCCCTAAGAGCATTTTGTGCCTTAAGCAAGGCTAAAGCAATAGCTGCAGGAGGCTTGGAGGACGATTACACGAATACATGCACTTTAAACAACTATTGACTGTTTAGAGTAAAGTAATGGCAATGCATTGTGAGGTTTTCAGCATATGAAAAAGTGAAAAATAAGACAGGAACAAAAAGGGAGGAGAAAGTAAATGGAATGATATTATTGTAAGGTTGCACATTTGCCATGAAGTTGAGTATTATTAAAGCAAGGTTGTGATGGCATAGGCTAATATTGTAAACTTATAATCACTAAATTATAACACAAAGAAGTATAGCTAATAACCCAACAAAGAAGATAAAATAAAATATTAAAAAATGCTTAGCTCACTGAAAAGAAATCAGGAGATGAGAAACAGAAGCAAAGAACAGTAGAATCAAATATGAAACAAATACCAGAACAATAAACTAAATATAAGCATATTAATAATATTAAATACAAATGGACTACAATTACCAATGAAATGATGAGAATGTTGTCAGACTGGGTAAGAAGAAAGACCCAACTATATGTTACATGTAAGAAATACTGTAAGCTTTGTGGTTTCAGACATGGAAAGAGCTACTTTCACCCTGACAACCAGAAAAGCTGGAAAAAACTAAAATCTGCTTACCTAAAACAAAAGCCATTGGAGCCATAAATTAGCAGAATATTTAATAGGAAGCTTGACCATTTGCTGGAGGGTGATTATGGACTCGCTGAAGAGTGAAACATTTCCTGGAGCTGCCGACTTGGATGGATTTTCTCCCCAGAAAACCAACCAGGTTTCCCAGTGAGGCTCTGGCGTGGAAACCCCAGAAGTAGAATTTCCTCTGGCATTCCATCATGCCATGGAAAAGCAGCCATTGTGAAATACACTTGGAGCCTTTGCCATAACCAAAGGGACGCTGGGGAAGGGGGAACAAAAGAAATGCCACTGGAGGAACACTTGAGAGAGTCATACCCCTGAGAAAAAGGAGGTCTGTCCAGAAAAAGTCCAGCCATTATTAATATAACAAGAATTGTTTATGCCCTGTCTGGTGTGGCTCAGTGGATTGAGCGCCAGTGGATTGAGTGAACCAAAGGGTCACTGGTTGATTCCCAGTCAAGGCACATGCCTGGGTTGCAGGCCAGGTCCCTAGTAGGGGGCATAGGAGAGGCAACCACACATTGATGTTTCTCTCCCTCTCTTTCTCCCTTCCTTTCTAAAATAAACAAATAATTTTTTTTTAAAAAAGGAATTGGGTCTTTAAAAAAACAAACAAACAACCATTTTTGTGACATCAGTGTAACATGGTAGCCAAGGAGGGTGGACTGGAATGTGCATGTGTGAACAATGATGATAACTTCACTGTGCTAGTGAGTGGGGGTGGTAGACACCATGAAGTGAGCATGTGTACTGCGTGGCCTTTGCATTCAAAATGACTAAACAAGTAGAGCAACAAATCTGCATCAAATTTTGAGGTAAACTTGAGCGTTCCTCCATGGAAACAATTTGGATGATTCAGAAGCCGTAGCTATGGGCAGCTGGTGATTGGCAGCTTCATCGCGATAATTCACCTGCTTATGCATCATCTTATGCAGAGTTTTTGGCAAAATATCAGATCATCCAGGTGACTCAGCCCCTCTACAGACCAGATTTGCACGCTGTGACTTCTGCCGTTTCCAAAAACTAACATCACCTTTGAAAGGGAAGAAATTTCAGACCCTTGATGAGATTCAGGAAAATACAACTGGGCAGCTGATGGCAACTGAAAGAACTGTGCGAGGTCCCAAAGTGCCTACACTGAAGGGGGCTGAGGCATCATTGTCCTATGTACATTGTTTCTTGTATCTTGTATTTTCTTCAATAAATGTCTCCATTTTTCATAGTACTTGGCTGGATACTTTCTAGACATAAAACAGATTTCCAGAAGGTTATAAAATGTTCCTGCTCCTTCATTTAAAACCATACCAATAGGAGTCTAGTTTAATATAGTATATTACAGCCAAAGAGTTGTCAGACACAGATTTTCTTTGGGCAGTAACATACAGGGAAACCAACAGGTAAGAGATGCTAATAGTAACACTCAGGAAAATAGAAGCCCCTAGTACTAATAGCACCCGCTAACTCCAAGCCAGATTAACCCGAACCCTTGTAGTAAGTACCTATTTCCTGCAGTTCTTATCACTTAAAGCAACATATCTGGCTGTCAAAAAAATTATGCCATGTCAAAAAAAGCAAGTAAAAATACACTCTGAAGAAAGAAACAATCATCAGAACTACATTAGATAACAAACAGATGTTGGAATTATTCAGACAGGAAATTTAAAATAACTATGATTAGTATGTTAAGTCCTCTAATGGTTCAAGTATATAACAGGCAAGACAAATGAGTAATTTAAGCAGAGAGTTGAAAATATATCTTTGATGGACTTAATAGAAAACTGCACATGACCAAGGAAAAAATCAGTGCATTTGGAGATAGGATGAGAGGAGCCTGCCAAACTCAAATACAAGAGAAAAATGAAAAAAAATCAAAACATTCAAGAACTGTGAGACAACACCAATTATGCGTAGCATATACATACGTTTAATACCATAAAGAGAGTAAAGATAAAAGCAGAAAAATATTTGAAGTAACAATGACCAAAAAATTTTTTTTATCAATGGCAAACACCAAACCACAGATGCAAGAAGCCGACAGCAGGATAAATACCTCCCCGCCTTCCTTGTCACCATCCCAAAAAAAAATCTCAAAAAGCAAACATGCACACATATGCAGGCATATCATAGTCAAATTGCAAAAAGCAACAAATTGCATATAGAGACAGAAAACTTGAATATAAGAGTACAAACACAATATCACTGGAGATAACAAAACATTTCATATTGATAAAAAGTTCAATTCATTGGAAAGATATATTAATCCGAAGAATATATGTACCTAAAAATTAGAATTCATGAAACAAAAACTGAAGAGCTAAAGGAAGAAATAGATAAATTCATGATTATTCTAGAAGTTTTAACAGAGTCTTCTCAGTAATTGAGAGAACTATGGAACACATGTTGTAAATGATAAAGAATATTTGACAATACTATCAACATCCTGGGCCTACCTACTTCTACTTGATATTTATAGGAAATCACCCCATCAGTATAAGAATACACATTCTTTTCATTCTTTTCAAGTGTACATGTATCATATGGTAGGCCATAAGACACCTCTCAGTAAATTTCAAAGGATTGAAACACAGTTCTGCTTTCTGACTACAATGGTATTAAATTACATTAGGAATAAAGAATAAAATATTAAGAAATCCCCAAATATTTGGATATTAAGGTACTCGTCTTTGAATAACTCAAAGACGAATAGGCCAAAAAAAAAAATCACATGGACAATTTAAAAAGTGCTTTTAATGGAATGATAGTGAAATACAACATGAAACTAGTGGGTGGAGATAGATACTGCATAACAAAGAGAAAGACTCTGCTTTCGATGTTTAATTACTGACTTTTTACAAGCCTACTACTTCTTAACTACTTACAAACCTACCCTCTCCCTTCTCCCTTTGTCCCAACTCTGGGCAAGCCAGTACTAACACCTCCTGCACTCTCCCTAGGCACCTGCAGGGATGTTCAAACCACCCTAGTTCAGACTTACCTACACATGCATGGAATTTTCCCAGGACCAGTAGTTAATTATAATGAAAACCAAAGCCATTCTCTCTGCTTCATTCAAGCCACCTGAACTGACTTGAGCCTGCCTTGCCTTCTGCAGAAACCTCACTGCATAATAATCCTCATAACAACCTGTTGGTGTATGCCATGTTAGCAGTCTCAGCATCCGAACTATTTTGGATGAAGTATTAACCTTATTTGTTTAGGCAACCACAAAGCAACTACATGGGAAAAATACATAGCTAAAAATATATAGCTTAATGTCTGTATTTCAAAAGAAAAGGGTCTAAATCAATGTTTAAAGCTTCCACCTTTAAAAGTTAAAAAAACGGCAATTCATCCCCCCAAAATAGAAAATATAATGAAATAAAAGCAAAATCAATAAAATAGAAATGAAAAATAAGTTGTATCGAAAGTTGTTTTTTTAAAAAAGGAGAAAATTGATCAATAGCTAGAAGGACTGACCAATAATAGCAAAAAAGAAGAAAGGGAGATTACCAATAGCAGGATGGAAAGGGAGTATATTGACAAAGATCTTTATAGACATCTAAAGGGGTATTATGAATAAATCAATGCTAAGAAATTTGAAAACTTAGATAAAATGGACAAACTTCTTAAAAAGTACAGTTATCAGAAGTGCTCAAGAAGAAATAGAAACCGTAAAGAGTTCTATATCTGTAACCCTCATACTTTGCTCTTCGGAACATAAAGTAGTACATATCTGAAGACTGTCAGTTTCTTATGAATAGAAGTCTTTGTTTGCCATATAACTGATGAATTTTATTCTTAGATATTTACTCAAGAGAAATAAAACTATACATCCATAAGACTTTTTGAAAATGTTTATAGTAGGCAACTTAATTGTAATGGTCAAAAGCTAGGGAAAATTTTCCATCAATAGGAGAATAGAGATATAAATTGGATATATTTATGCAATATAATAATACCCAGCAATAAAAAATGACCCACCGTAATGTAACAAAATTAGTAAGTCTCAAAAACTATTATGGGGAGTAAAAACAGCGTGACATATATTCTCTTTGCAGTCCAATAAGAAATCTAAATGTGACTGCCTCTGAGAACCAAGTGTAGAGTAGAGAGTGGGAGTGAATTGCAGAGGGCATTATCTGTAGGGATGGAATTGTTCTCTATCTGTACGATGGTTACACAGACATATGCAATTGTCAAAATTCATCAAATTAAACACAAGGTAGGTTTATTTTATTGTATAAAAATTATACCTCCATATATATATTTTTTAAATGAATGTTTTAATTTTTTTCCTAAGTAGTCCCAAAACAGTAAACCAAAGTTTTATTTAGTCTCACATAGTCTCAACATTCTAAGTCATCTTCTTTTCAACTCGGCATAATTCATTGAGGATGGGTTTTGAAGGATGAGTACTTTTATTCAACTTAGTATTTCTAGCCTCAATAAACATACTTTTAAAATACCTTTATTGCATTTTACATGTGCATCAATATTTTCTCTGCCCTTGAATTTTAGTGATCTGACAATTTTTAGGTGAACTATTGCCTATATACACACTGTAAAATATCATTTCAAAATCTCTGAGCAGTATGTAAAGATAACTAATGATAACCAATTGAATGGCTGCAGCTAATACAAAAGGTACTCATGAATTTTTTCTACTGTACTTGTTCTTCTCTACATGGCTAAAACTGTGTGATATTAAAACAACTGGCTAATTCAGTCAATAATAATATGTTAACATCAAATGACTTCTTACTAAATGTTAGGCACTTCAATAAATATTTTTGTGTTTTTTTTTCATTTCATTCTTCTAGTAAATCCATACATACTGCCTTTAATTTTATTCAACAAAGAAAAAAACTCTCAGGCAAAGTAAGTAACTGGCTCAAATCACACTCATGTTTCAGAGCTGGTGATGGATGTCAAGAAAGTCAGCCTTTAACTCCTTGCATTTTAATCCCCAAAATTGCACGGTTCAATTAAATCATTAATCCAAGATGATGAAAAGAGAGAGTAGTGCACAGCCATTTAGAGGCAGAGAAATGTGGTATAGTCTCTGGAAACAAACTACCTGGGTTCAGGTTTCAGTTATGTAGCCTTGAACAATTTAGCTCATTCTTTTCTGCCTCATTCGTCCACAGAAAAGGCGGGGAGCAGTGTTAGTAATGACATAACATTGTTGAGTGGTTTAAATGAGTCCAAACATGCAAAGCAGTAAGAACTGTACCTGGCACACTGTAAGAACTATATAAATATTACTTATTTTTATTACAATGCATTCAAATGAACTGAAGGACAATTTGCCTTAAATCGTCATTTGAGTAGTTCCTTTTAGGAAAACATCACTGAATGCCATTGTTGTGTTCTCTGTGTGATTAGCTAATTGCTCCTATTTTTAACAAAAGTTTCTCTGTAGAACTGCATACACATGATTTACAGAGATTGTGACATGTCATCAGGTTTCTATAGCAGTCTTCATTTCCCTGTTAAATTCTGTAGTTTCTCTACCACAACCCTCTTCTGTTTTATTCATAACTGCACCAGGTACATATTTACAAACCATAATTTTTATGTGTCTTTGCAATTCACATGATCTTGAACAAATTGCTCCTACTTCATGGTGTCACAATTTTATTATCTGTTAAATGGGGACCATGTTTTTGATTCAACTCACTAAGTTGCTGTGAATATTGTCTAATTAATTAAATAAGAGTACTTCAAAAAGCAGGATGCCTCATACGTCTCTCAAACTTCACAAGAAGGCACTTTTAGAGTCAGTGAAAAAGCAACATGACTGGATTTCTCCAGAGCTTCTGCAGCCTCTGCTGGAAAGGTGTGTTAAGTGTGTATCCTATTTCACTTCAGAGACTTATTTTTCTTCTTTCAGAGTTATCTTCTTTGTAAAGAAGCTAGAATATAAAAAGAAATTATGTCAAAATAATGAGAGACAGTATATTATTGTTTTATATCTTAAAATTTTTAAAGGCTAATGCAAGATATAATTCTTAGATGTTAATGATTAATTCACCAGTTTTAGAGAGTTCATAAGGATAAGAATTCTGTTTTGTTTTGTTTTGTTTTGGTGAGTCATGTGTCTCTTCTTCTTTAGTAATGGTGGTGAGTTTGTACAGTCATCTCTCATGTTTTTTCGTTTGATGCCCCACAATGGAAGGACTTCTACCAGAGACTGTGGACGACATAACTATGGGGCAGAGGAGTGTTACACAAATGACTTCCTTGAAACACCACTATACCAAAAGATGAAAAAAAGGATATCAAAATCAACTAGGTCGATGCTGATATATCCACTTCTTGGATAGTTATGTTGTGCTCTGCTATGTTCAAAGATCATTAACGTACTCATGGACTTTTTACTGAATGACGGTATCTCAGGGAATTCTCTAAATTCTAGTGACACAGAAGTAAGCAAAACAGGCTAAAACTTCTGCTTTTGTAAGCTCATAGTTTTTTATGTATAGGAAAACCCTGTTTCACAATTCCTTATATGATTTGGATTAACCCAGTAGATCCCAAACTTCCATAACCCTCCTCATAAGAGAATCATTAAAATATCATGGGTATCCCAGTGTTACCTGGAAAAGATTTTGAAGATGCTGATGGTAGGAACACCAGATTTTTCTATCCATGTTTTTTTATCTCCTTAATATTTTCCCAAGCTAACTATATCAGAAAGGAATATCATGGCTGGTATTTACTCAGCCTGTACAGAGTGCCAGATAGGCACTCTACATGGGCAGTACACACTATGTTTGTGAATTTTGAGTTATCACTTGACCTCCCAAAGGATCTCAGGTTCTTACATTTAAGATTAATGAGGCATTGGATAGCCATTAAGAAGCTATTCAAGAATATGCATTTAATTAAAATGAATTATGTATACAAGTTAATACCATTCAACCTTTTTAATTTAGAGAGATAAATCATGGCTATTTTACTACTGAGAAGGGTCCTAACATTGGTAAATTGAATATTGATGTTACAATGCCAAATAATTAATGCTGGTCAGATTCACCACCCATAATGGGTATATCCTGATACTTTGCCTACCAGAAAAAATTAAGTATTTCTTTTTCAGTTGACTATGTGTATGCACTTGCACATGTAATGAGCTACAAAGAGTAGTTCAATGGCATACATAATCCCTGAATACAAAGCAAGTGGTAACATCAATTCTCAAGAAATACTGAAAAGCCCACAGCCTTAACTTATTCATCAGCATTAGTGACTTGGTATGAATGTTTCCTTTAAACACAAACACAATTCATATGCAACACAGTTACCATCTATTGACTTAGTAATGCTTCTGGTAGCATTTTTCTTTGCCTAAGGGAAAGGATGCCAATATTTTAATTCTACCAAGTTTGCACTGAGAATAGCATCATAGATCGAATGGATACCTGAATACCCTGATAGACAAAAATTCTCTGTCTTTTCTTTTAGATCTCACAGTGTCTCTCACAGATAGATGTTCTGTCTACTCATGATGAGTTTAGTTGAATGAAGAGGAGAAATGCAGATAATAAAAATAGAACTAAGACAATCTAATATAAAAAAACATATCATAGAATTATACTTGAACCTATATAATCTTATTAACCAATATCACCCCAATAAATTTAATTTAAAAATTAAAAATTGGATCTAAGAGCTAACATTAATTGAGCAATTAAAATGTTCTAAATACTTTACATAGAGTAGTTCCTTAAATCCTCACAGTAATCATATTGGCTAGGTACTAAATTATCCTTTAATAGATTAGAAGATGAGGACAAAAAAGTCTCAATAATTTGCCCCAGATCACAGAACTGGCAAATGATAAAGCTTCGATTCAGATTCTGGCATTCTCACTCTCAAGCTTGCTTAGGTTTGGCTGTGTTAGCTTAGTAGGTGTACGGTATTTCACAGTGTCGTGAAATCTAAGGAACTCACAATCCATCTCTTTCACTTGCTTCTCATTCACACTCAATACGCAGTTGGTAGTTTTATATCACCAATAAAAAAAAAGTCCATTCTGAGTCACTATCTTAGTTCTCTATTTTTTTAAGAAAGTCTAATTACTTATAAGTGCATGGGCTTTGTGTTTCACAGTAAGGAAATACAAGGCCTGTCCAGAAAAAGTCCAACCATTGTTAATATAATGAGAACAGTTTGCAGGACATCCATGTAACCTGGCAGCCAAAGAGAGTGGACTGAAATACCCATGCAGGAACAGTGACGACTTCACTGTACTTTGTCAGTGGGGGTGGTAGACAATATAGAGTGAGCATGTGTACGATGTGACCTTCACATTCAAAATGACCGAGCAAGTAGAGCAATGAATCTGCATCAAATTTTGTGTTAAGCTTAAACCTCCTCCATGGAAACTATTTGGATGATTCAGGAGGTGGCAGCTATGGGTAACTGGTCATTGGCAGTTTCATCACAACAACATGCCTGAGCAGGCACCACATCTCCTGCAGAGTTTTTTGGCAAAACATCAAATCACCCAGGTGACTCAGCCCCCTTACAGACCAGGTTGGGTGCCCTGCGACTTCTAGCTTTTCCCAAAACTAAAATCACCATTTAAAGGGAAGATATTTCAGACCATCGATGAGGTTCAGGCAAATACAACTGGGCAGCTGATGGCAGTTCGAAGAATCGTGTGAGACCCCAAAGTGCCTATTTTGAAAGGGACTGGGGTGTCACTGTCCTATGTACAATGTTTCTTGTATCTTCTTCAGTAAATGTCTCTGTTTTTCCACATCATGTGGCTGGATACTTTCTGGACATGCTTCACATACCTAAATTCCTGGAGTGAATGAATGAATAAATAAACAAATAAATAAATTTATTAAGTGCCAAACATAGTAGGAACTCAAGTGTAAAGAAAGATATAAGCTCTTAGGTCTTTATAAAATCAGAACTGTTTTCCTCAAAAAATAGAAAAAAACAATATTTTTAATTAGAAGTTTCCTTTAGAAATGGAAAGAATCAATTAGTTACCCAGGGGGAAGCAGTGAAATGTCAAGACTAATGTGATTACAGTTTTCTAAAAACATTTCATTTGTTTTTCAATCACAGTCATCACAACTGCAGCCATCTGACTACAAGCATAACAATAACCTTAAAAGGCTTATATCACATGGTGTTTGCTATACTTTCACCAAGACTTCACAGCAGGTTAATCAATAAAGCAGCACCAGCTCTGAACAATTATAATAAAACACCTTAAGAATGATCCACAATTAAAAGGTAGAAGGAAAAAAAAAACCCTTCAATTTAGATAAACCAATCTGCCACTCACTGGATAAAGTTCAGTTGAAGTGTTCTGACACTCTCACGGCATATATCAGCAGAAAGACCTGCAACCTTGAATCTAAATGAACTCTCCAGGTTGTACAGGAGTAAAGAATTATAAGCCTCTCTAGTTAAATACACTAGAGTAATACTGATAACATAACGACCAATTTCCTATTGAAATTTTACTTTGCAAATTACAAGAGGTAACTGTATTGATTTTAATAAGTGGTTTGCAATATATTTCTAAATATGACAGGTCCTCATCTGAACACATGAAAAGCGATTAGCACATGCTTATCATTCACCTGGCAATATATACTGATCATCTATAATTTTCTAGACAGGAGGGCTTATCAGTAAGTTAATAATATTCATCATTCTTTGGGGTCTTGCATTTTCATGATGTTCTGTTCTACACTGAACTTGAAGAATGAGTTAGTGAGAAGAGAGTGTACATTGGAGCACACAACCAGGTTAGTCCAGACAAAAGGGTGAGAGCCTAAAATATCTTACCTTCAGAGTTTAAGTTGTTTGAGGGCAAAAGAGGCTTGTGGGAAAGTGGTGGTATATGAAGCTTAATGTTAAAAAATTTGAAACTAGAGAGTGACATGACTTAAATTTCCAGGTTACAACTTTGAAATAATTCTCTGGATTCAGTGAAGAGAATCGATTTTTAAAATTGAGAATATTATATTATTACAAAGTAGAAGTGATGAAGAGTTGAAATATTCTCATTGATCTCTACTGATGTGAGTAAGCTGGACTCATTGGAAGGGACCAGCTCACACACATCAGCAGAGATGGATTACAGAGCATTTTACAGCCTGGACGTCAAGGTTACACTTCTCCAATTTTGGGCCTTGGCACCTATTCATCAAGAAAGGAGGTAAATATTGTCTCTTACACAAATATACTACCAAACACTAGTTAATTCATCTTTATGCCATTTTGTGGACATCCAGACATTGTCTCTCACATCTTCATATTCCTTTAGTCACTGGCTGTGACGCAAGAGTAACGGTGGTTTTGGGACTAAGAATAATACCACAGATGGAAGCGGGTGCACTAGATGACATTATATAAAAATTCCATGGAAACTTGATGCGCAGAGGACATGTTATTTATAGCAAAGTAGCTATAGTAGTATCACTCAGAATGTAGTTGATGTGATTCACTTGGCTATTAGCTTGAGCATTGTAGTTCACTGGTAAATTAGAAATAGAAAGATTGGCAGAGTATCTTCTAATTTTTTAAAAATTTTTTTGTTACCTGAGACCCAGGTTCAGTAGAATGATGCCTAGGGAATTCATGGAGGAAAAAATAATCCCTGGATGAAGAGCAAAGCAGTAGATAAAACAGTATGAGAACAATGCAAAGACTAAAGTGTGCTGGTTTATGCACAAGTAATGGAATGTTGTCCTTACCATGGGTATATTCTTCATAGGTCTCATGTTTCTGCACAACTTGTCAGCAGAGGCAATGACAACTTTTGCTTAGGGCTCCTTTTACAAAGATGTTTACATAACAAGCAGCTTCAGAAGATAGAGATAATGTTTCCTGGTTCAGAGAGCAGATTTGTTTACAGTCCAACATAGTAAAGATAATGTCTCCCTCCAGGAGAAAGATTAAACAACTTTGCTTGTGGTACTTTTAAACAACCAGGTATTTTTTTAGCTCGGGGTTCCTTAGGCATGATGCAACTGTGCTGCATGCACAGAGTCCACCTGGTCACTTCTTGTCGTTCTCACTGGACAAGGAAAATAATACAAACGTGCAGTTCACGCTGTGTGCTGAGCCATGAGTAAAAAAGTGCTTTGTGTTTGACTCGGGAATCTCATATCTTCTGCCAGAAACCATGAAACTACAGCAGGCTAACCTTTCAGCTTGCAAAAAGGGTAAAACTCAAATCCTTCAAAGTTCTTGACAGATGGTAATTTTATAATGCCATACCAAAAGAGGCATCTCAGCTATTTTTTGAGAACATTTCCATCCTAGTCCTAGTTTTCAGGAATATTCATGCTTTTAATTCAATTTGTTATAGAAGGCCACATCAGTACTGTCACATAATAAACTAATTTGTAATATAGGGGAGGGGAGGAACAGTACAGTTAGAATAAGATACTTTTAAGTTCAGTGAAGCCTGATTACAGGGTCAGAATATGAGACTTTCAAAAGAGACCCAAGCATAACCAAATCTTCTTGAATTGAATTTGTCTCCACAGCCCAACACCTTCTCCACAGAGAGAATTATTGTGATTTTGTGAGCTATTCATTTAAGCTACCCTTGTAATCAAATTAATAAAATACTAAGAAACATTCATCAGTTTTAGAATCTGAGGACAATAGCTTATTAACATTAGATTCATAAAACTGTTCTCAGTATTGTAATTAAGTATAGACACAGAAAATTTACTGTCTTTCTAGAGGAATGTCGGTAAAGAACTTCAGAAGTGTGACTGCAATAAGTTCAAATAATTTAATAATTCACATAATTTAATAATTACATCTAAGCAATCTCCACTAAGATAATTTGCATAAGTTTATATTGCTGACAAACTTGTTCCTTTTAAGATTCAATGATAAAATCTGCTATGTTATGTATGTAGTTGATAGAAAAGCAAAAGGTTAATAATGTAAGAAACTCTCTAGAACTCTATGAGGAGAGGAAATATAAGCTAAGACCATACTGCAACATTTATTTGTTACATTGAATGATAACACAGAAATTTTTTGTTGTATTTTCCTAACTATATTATATCTTGAAACTGCAACATGTAATAAGAAGTAAATATTCCAAAGAAAAAAGGGCAAAAACAAAAAAAGTAATTTATTGAAGTAGAAGCACGAATGTTCAATTAAAATATGGAAAGATGCTTAAACCCCTGACTAGTATGTAAATATAAAATTAATGGAAGAATTCCTTTTTATCTGTTGAAGTACCCACAAAAAACCTGTAGCAAATATCAAAGTTACCAGTGAAATACTCAAAAGATTCCCCCTGCCCTCTGGGATCAGGAATTGACAAGGATGTGTGACATCACAGCTTGTATTCAGATAAAAATTATACTGGAAGTCTAGCGCAAAAAGCTAATAATAAAAATAATGAAAAAAGGAAAAGATTTAAAGATATTAAAAAAGAATAGAATTACTGGTAAGAAGTGACTTTAGTGAGCTGGATACAAGGTCTTTATACAAAAATTAATAATATTTCTATCCATTGTTGACAATGGGATATTAAAATCCCCTACTATAAGTGTGTTACTGTCTATATCTTTCCTGAAGTCCTCCAGGATTTTCCTTACATATTTGGGTGTTCCTATGTTGGGTGTATATCAGTTTACAAAGTTTATGTCTTCTTGATGGATTCCTCCTTTGAGTATTACAAAGTGTCCTTCTTTGTCTCTTTTTATGGCCTTTGTTTTGAAGCCTATTTCGTCTGATATAATTACTGCTGCCCTGGCTTTTTTTTTCCTGTCCATTCGCTTGGAATATTTCTTTTTCTAACCCTTTACTTTCAGTCTGTGTAGGTCTTTTGTTCTGAGATGGGTCTCTTGTAGGTAACATATATGTGGATCATGCTATCTTATCCATTCAGCTACTCTGTGTCTTTTAACTGGAGCATTTAATCCATTTACATTTAAAGTTATTATTGATAGGTACTTATTCATTTTTTCCCTTTGTACTTGTGTTTCTCTCTCTCTCACTCTTTTTCTTCTTCTTAAGCAGTCCCTTTAGCATATCTTGTCATGCTGGTTTGGTAGAGGTGTATCCTTTTAGCCTTCTTTTGTCTGGGGAACTCCTTATTTCACCTTCCATTTTAATTGAGAACCTTGCTGGGTAGAGTAGTCTTGGTTGCAGGCTTTAGCTTTTCATTACTTGGAGTATTTCCTTCCATTTCCTTCTGGCTTGTATTGTTTCTGTGGAGAAGTCACCTCCTAGCCTTATCGGGGCTTCCTTGTATGCTACTTTCTGTTTTTCCCTTGCTGCCTTTAAGAGCCTGTCTTTGTCCTTGATATCTGCCATTTTAATTATGATGTGTCTTGGAGTGGGTCTCTTTGAGTTCCTCTTGATTGGGACCCTCTGTGTTTCCTGGACTTTCGTGACTTTTTCTCTCCTCAGATTAGGGGAGTTTTCCATCATTACTTTTTCAAACATGTTTTCTCTTCCTTGGTCCTCTTCTTCTCCTTCTGGTATTCCTGTTATATGAATATTATTATGTTTCATGTTGTCCTGAATTTCCCTTAACCCCTCTTCATTCTTTTTGAGTACCTTTTTTCATTTTCTTGCTATTTCTGGGAACTTTTCCCTACCATGTTATCCTGCTCGCTGATTCAGTCCTCTGCTTCATCTAGCCTGATTTTGATTCCTTCTACTGTGTTCTTCAGTTCAGAAATTGTATTCCTCATTTCCTCTTGGTTCTTGTTGATAGTTTCAATATCCTTTTTCATGCTGATATAGTTTGTAGTAAGTTCCTCATAGTTTCCCTGTAGTTTTTTATAATTCTCAGTGAGCTCATTGAGTTCACTGAGCTCCATTATAACCACTGTTTTGAACTTCAGTGAGGTCCTGTTGTGTGTCAGTTTCCCACGAAACACATACTGAGTCTATGAGATTTAGGCACACAAGGAAAGTGAAGGAAGTAAGATTGGGCAAAGGAGTAACTGAACTGCAGTGTAGTTGCAACAGAGGTTTCAGGTGATCTCATGGGATCTTTGGAACTAGGATGGCCCTTCAGAGTTGACCTAATTGAGGCGAGGGAGGAGCACTATTTGTTATCCTCCTTTGATCTGCCATTGAGTGGAGGCTGCCCTGAGGAGCAGCATTGTGGTGAAGGCAGTTCCTGGAGAGGACACAGCTGTGAGCCAGCAGTAGCCCCCAAGCAGCTGGGACATGAACTGCCAGGGCCCGAAGGGGAGTGTTAGTAGTGCACTGCTGCATCCACTTCAGTGGGTTTCCAAACAGTGGAAAACAGACTCAACATACTTCTAACCTTTAAATACTAAGGGCCAAGGGTGACTCGATATTTTTCTTTGTAATCACAGATATCGAGTCATTCACTTTAGGATCTATATTTTAAACTGTTCTTTCCAGTGTAATGATGTTCTTTTATGTTTCCAAATGAATAATGTAATTCCAAATAATGATGTATTTTATAGAATCACTATAAACATGACAAAGATACAAAATAATTAATAATATTTCCATATATTAGCAAGTAGTACAATAAAAAATAAGATAGCTTTTATAAAACCTCTTAAAACATCTACTATCAAGGAATAAAGTTAACAAAAATATGCACTACTTCCACAGAAATCTGCACCACAAACTTTAAAACACTCTTAGCAAATGAAGAAATACAACATATTCCTAAATTGGAAGAGTCAAATTTGTTACAATATCAATCCGCTTTCCGTACTGGTCTATACACAGACCAATATTATACTCTACATAAATGAGAAATACATTTTTGCTAGATGAAGCTACTGATATTTGTTTTCTTGTTGCAACCCTAACCCACAATTGCCCTTGTCACTGCCAAAAATATAACATCTAACAAAATTAATTTTTGATAAAGATTTGGAAAAAATTAAAAACTCTTACTTGTAAAAAATAAATTTATTCAAAGTTGGGTGGCAATTTTGGCATAACTAGTAAAGCTGCAGTTATAACTAGTCTAATATCTAATTACATTCTAAGTAAACTCTTGCACACATACATAAATGTGTTTGCAGCTATACAACAGTGATAATTTGGAAACAGTTTAAATGTCCTCTGTTGTCATAATAGACATAGGCTTTTAACACTCCCATGGCAGTGAGTGAAGACCACTAAAATGAGAACAAGCATAGTATGGAGGTTAAGAACAAGCCACCCCAAGATGTGCCTCAGTGGCATATGGATTATTTTGAACTAAAGGCAATTGAGACTTTGCAGGCTTAAGAGAAATCTCTGCTCTCCTCCTCTGCTGTCTAGAAGAATTTAAATTAGGAATTTGGCCCACATTAAGAGCTATCACCAGAAGTGACTTTTTACCTATCTTTATGGCATGGCAAACAAATAATTGCTGAACATGTTCTTTCCCTACAATGGCCTTCTGAAGCCTCCAGATGCATTACCTCATCCCTAGTTCAGAATGTCTTATATACCTCAACCTCTTTCTATCTAACCTCTTGCACATGTGAGGTTTCTGGCTTGTTCATGTATGCAGAGTTCCCATACATAGGTATGTTTTTAAATTTGGTTATTTTCTCTGGTTAATCTATCTCATGTTTATTTGATTATCAGACCAGTTGAAAGAGCTTTGAAGGTATAAGGAAGTTTCTTCCCATCCCTCCCCCTAACAGTGAGAATTGGTCACCAACACTGGCATTTGGCAGAGACTCAAAGGCAGGCTGGAGAGTAAGAAACTTAAATGTAGTGGGAAAAGAGAAGGCTTTGGGTACACCTTGATTAGAGACTGTGGGCATGGGGAAGTTGAGGAAGCACTACCTAGAAGCAAAATATTTATACAGTAGGTTAGGGGAGCATATTCAGTTTTCTCTGCTTGGTCCTCACTTGGAAGCAGGGACAAAAATTACAGAGGCTGCAGTTACTTCCTGTCTTGAGTTGATTGATGTAGAGATTGTGAATGTGACTTCTGTTTTTATAGATGGCATGATGGTTGTCTTTGTATATTCAGCCTATCGCTACATGATTTTGAATATAAATAAAGTTGCCTAGTATCAAAATGATAATTTCTCAAAATATAACATTAGCTTAAAAAGTAAAAAAAAAAAAAAAAAAAGGTAGTACAATATGATAGGATTCTAGGGAACAATACTATATTTTATAATGGAGGTGGTATGTAATAAAAAAATACTAAAAAACTGCAAAGAATGGAGACACACTAACTTTAATAGCTTTTTCTTCTGGAAAGGAAAACAAATGAATGGAGAAATAGAGCTTTAGTGATATGTGTAACATTTTATTTTTGAAAAATAAATCTAAATAAATCTTGTGAATATGGGTTTATAGGTACCAATTTTCTATATTTTTAGACTACCTGAATATTTCACAATCAAAGCTTAATCTCCCTCCTCCTTTTTTCTTTTTTCTTTTTTCTCTTTCTCCTATTATTTCTTCTGTTCCTCCTCTTTCTCATCTTCCTCTTCTTCTTCATAAGAATAAATGCCATTCATCTGAGCCCTCTATATTATAATTAGCTAGCAGCAGACATAACATAGATAGGACTAGGGTTTAATTGTGCACTACAGCCAGCAGATAGCAAAAACAGGTGGACACGGCCTACTGTGGAAAACAATGAGCAATGATCATGATTGTGGTAAACCTGAATGAGAATGTTTCAATTAAAGACTTTCAAACTGAGAACGGCTTAAAGCAGTGTGTAAGCCTAACTGCTTTTATTTGGCCCATTTGCTGTTAGAGTCTGAGCAGCATAAAGATCTCCCTGTTAGCAATAATAAATGCGGTGAACAAAGGCATGAAAGACTTCAGAAGCAACAAGTGCTAACAGCAGCTAACAAGAACGGAGGAAACTGGGGAAGTCGTCAGGGCCCGCGTGGGCTGCGTCAGCAGGACAAGACCGAGCCACTCCTGCATCTACAACTACTTACAAAGCCGACTCCAAGCCGGGTGCTCTAAGGAGAACCTCAAAGGGGTCCTAGTCTAAAAAATGAGAGTGTCTTGAATTAAAGCAAATGCAGTGGGCCTAAAAGAGAGAGATTGCTTTGAAATATTTTTAGAAGTTAGACATGAAAAAATTGTTTGTTAGGCAAAAGCACACTAGGTACTATTTTTTCTTAAGAGAGGCTGTCTATACCAGCAGACTTTATAAGAACAGGGGGTACAAGAAAGGATCAGGAACCACTCCATACTCCAATACATTGAAAAAGAAAGGAAGACAGTCTGTAAGAATGAAGAGTGTAAAGGGGTATGCTAAGTTTTTAGCTCTTAAAATTAATTTAAAAATAATTTTAAGTAGGTACTTGTAGTACACAGACAAAAGAGAGCCAAGCAGATCAGCCATGCTGTGGAGGTACACAAATGGACCTGTTAGCAAACTAAGTCTTTAAATAAATTCTTTCTCTGCACTGACATAGAGAGTGTAGAGGCCACCGATGTATGATTATTCTCCCAAGACACATGAAGGTGCCCTGAACTGCTAGTCCCTAACTCAGCTGCTCATAACCATGAACTCACATGGGTCCACCAGTTATGATGTTTTGCAGGGGATTTAGTTCTACGAATAAAGCAGTAAAGTTTTCTTTTTCAAGTGAAAGTGGGGTGACAGTTAGATGTCATGGGGATACATGGTGTATGTTAATATCATCCATTATATGTGATACAATAAAAAAAGAAGAAAGCTGGTGCCTGCACAGTCATGGGGGAGAAGAGAGTGGGCCGGAGAGTGGGACTGTGCAGAGAGAGGAAGGGAGAGTTAGGTTTGTCATGTTGTATTGTGTGGATGTATGAAATAATAATAAAAAAATAATAATGTAATACTGATAGTCATTAAAAAAAAAACCCCCACACAACAAAAGACCAACCCATGCAACTCCACGATAGAGAAACATCAGTGATATTTTAGCAAATAAAGTTGAAAATACATCACAATTTAATGTTAGGAATTGTTAGGTATGTAGAGAAATTCTTAAAACAATAATACTTTCACTGAAAATGCTTTCAGAACTCTTTCAGAATCTGTAGTGTATCATTTTGCATACCCTAGGCTGATCGTTTCTCTTTTATAGTTGTTTTATTATTTTAAATTAGGAAATATTTTAGGAATAGTAGAAAATAAGAATAAAATAAGAAGCACCTTTAAACGCATGGCAGAGTTGAGACCTCTGTAATTCCTAAACTCTACCAGGTGTCATCAAATTCCTGATTGTGGCCTGTAGGTTCCCGCAATTTTTTTTCATAGTTACCTGCATGTGAGTGTGTGTGTGTTTTGAGCACATTTAAAATCTATTTGTTTAGCAAGTGGTTTTATCAGCCAAATATTATTTAATGCCAACTTAGGCAAATAAACCAGGACACTGACAATCTTATATTACTCAGAATCTCAGGCAGCAGTTTCAAAAGGGTACACAAAAGTTTTGATGAATGGAAACACCTCTGAAAAACATGTATTAACTACCATGTTGGCCACTCTAAAAGGCACACCTTCATATGAATTTTCCAGTATATGTGTCTTTAAAAAACAAAAAATGGCAGGATTTAAAACTTCATGACCATATAACGACTACCTAAGAGTGCAATATAGCTGTAGACAAAATTTTAGAGTTTCTCTTTGTGTGCTTTTTCAGCTGCCTTAACAAAAATCAAAGCTTGCTTTATACATTATACATAAACCAATATAGAGATATGCTGTACAATTCCATTGGTGAAATAAATTCTGAATTATTACATATTTTTATATTCAGATACTCTTCTTGGTATAAAATTTCATAACATTTTTCTGTAACATCAAAGGATTAATTTCTGAGTTACCTGATATATTAAAAATAATGTATCCCTTCCTTCTTTTAATCCAAATTCCTGATGAGAATAAATTGGAATGTCTTAATATATTAACTTTCTACTAAAATGCATATAGATTTCTCAGATGTGGGGAACCAATTTGACAGTTTTACGAACTTCTACTAAAATGCCTCCTAGTTGACATAATAGCTTTAGGAGCTCTGAATACTAGAATAATATATATATTCCATTTCCATTTGGGTCATTTCCCTCTGGATAGCTACTTGGATCAAAGGGAAAACTTCCTATTTTAATCAATTTGCCACCACAATACCTTTTTTTTTCTTTTACTATTTTTTGGACATTTTCATTATTTATTTTGTATTTTTCTATTGTTGTTTGGGTACAGTTGACCCTCCTTTCTCCCCATTACTCACTTCTACCCCATCCCTCCCCCTTCCCACAGTCAATCCCCTCTCCCATTGTCCATGCCAATGAGTCCTCTTTGCAGTGTCTTTGCCTGCCTCTTCTCCTTCTTTCCCATTTTCCCCCTTCCCCTTCCTCTCTGGTCACTGTTAGTTTGTTCTTTATTTCCAAGTCTCCGGTTCTATTTTACTCATTTCTTTGTTATTTTGATCCGGTTCCACTTATAGGAGAGATCACATAGTACTTGTATTTCACCATCTGGCTTATTTCGCTTAGCACAGTGCTCTCCAGTTCCATCCATGCTGTCACGAAGGGTAGGAGCCCCTTCTTTCTTTCTGCTGTGTAGTATTCCATTGCGTAAATGTACCAGTTTTTTGATCCACTCATTTACTGATGGGCACTTAAGCTGTTTCCAGCCCTTGACTATTGTAAATGACTCTGCTATGAACATCGGGATGTGTAAATTCTTCTGAATTGGTGATTCGGGATTCTTAGGGTATAGTCCCAGCAGTGGGATTCCCAGGTCAAAAGGCAGCTCCATCTTTAGTTTTTTGAGGAAATTCCATACTGTTTTCCACAGCGGCTGGACTAGTCTGCATTCCCACCAACAATGCACTAGGGTTCCCTTTTCTCCACAACCTCACCAGCACTTGTTTGTTGATTTATTAATGATGGCCATTCTGACTGGTGTACAGTGGTATCTCATTGTGGTTTTACTTTGCATCTCTCTGATGGCTAGCGATGCTGAGCATTTTTTCATGTGTTTCTGGCCCTCTGTATGTCTTCCTTGGAGAAGTATCTGTTCAGGTCCTTTACTCACTTTTTAATTGGATTGCTTGTCTTCCTGGTGTGGAATCATGTGAGTTCTTTATATATTTTGGAGATCAAACCCTTGTCTGAGGTATCATTGGCAAATACATTTTCCCATACATTTTATTGATGTTTTCTTTAGCTGTGCAGAAGCTTTTTAGTTTGATGTAGTCCCATTTGTTTATTCTTTCCTTTATATCCCTTGCCCTAGGGGATGAATTGGTGAAAATATTGCTGCATGGGATATCTGAAATTTTCCTGCCTATGTTTTTCTCTAGGACTTTTATGGTGTCAAGACTTATACTTAAGCCTTTTATCCACCTTGAGTTTATTTTGGTATTTGGTGTACGGTGTAAGTTGGTGGTCTAGTTTCATTTTTTTGCATGTACTTGTCCAGATCTCCCAATATCACTTATTGAAGAGGTTATTTTTATTCCATTTTATGTTCCTGCCCCCTTTGTCAAATATTAACTGACCATATTGACATGGGTTTATTTCTAGGCTCTTTAATCTGTTCCATTGGTCTATGTGTCACTTCTTATGCCATTACCAGAGTGCTTTGATTATCATGGCCTTGTAAAATAGTTTGATATCAGGTATTGTGACCCCTCCTGCTTTGCTCTTCTTTCTCAAAATTGCTGAGGCTCTTCGGGGTTGTTTATGGTTCCCTTTAAATTTTTGAAATATTTTTTCTATATCTGAGAAATATGTCATTGGTATTTTTGATAGGGGTTGTGTTGAATCTATACATCTTGATGGTAAATAGCAATCCATGAAATGAGTTTAACAGGAATTATAATTTTACCTTCGTCTATGACCAATATTATTTATAAAATGATAGCCATGCTTGTAGTATCTATTTCTATTTTTGAGATAGATTTAATAAACTAGTTCTAAAGCTGTTTCTAATTAAGATCCACTCTACCCCTCCACATCTCTCTGAGTTTACTGAGATTATAAACATAAAAAGACATTGGTTATAATCTTTCTCAATCCATACTTAAACTCCTGTGATTCATGAAAGAAATGCATAGGCCTCCACTCACACTCTAATGGAAGATCTTCCCCTCCAGGGCATTCCAGAATAGTATAGGCAGACTAAAATTAAGTTTAAATGCCTCATTCCCATACAATCTGCTTCCTGGTCAACCTTACTCTGACATGAGAAAGGATGGCAAATTTGCAAAGCAACAGGACATCTTAAGTAGAATTCTGAAGAACCCTAAATTTCATTATGTTTATGATTTCTTTAAACTTTTTCAATAAATCTGAATCACAACAGATTGTTAAGGTGGACTAAGTTCAGCCAAATGTCAGAACCAGCTACCAAGGTCCCACTTGTGCACATTGTTTGGCAAAAGGGAATACAAAATTCTGCTGAGGCTGGGATGAACTCATGTCACTTCAAATCCTTTCATGACCTCCATATTTTTAAACAATTCTATTTAGTAGTATCCAAATAATTCTATCCAGTCTTTTTCAATCTCTGAAATGTGAAATAAGCTTTTGAAAAAAATCTTCTTGCTACTACATAGAAGACACAACTTTTTAATTAAATAAATAAATTTAGTTAGTTAAAGAAGAGTATAAAATTATTCAGGCATATCTCTCAATGGTAAATTCTATTTCTTGACAAATAATTTTATATTTAACAACTCTATTTTTGTGTATTAAATGATTAAAAATTACTTCTTTGGGGTGCCATCTCTAACATAGTCTCCTAATAAAAGAGTAAATAAGACACAATTCATGACATCAAGGAGTTCCCAGATAATTATTTTTTAAAGACACATGTCAGATGACTACTTGTAACTTTCTGCTTTATGGTCTTTTTATTGAAATTAAGAGCATCGACAGTAATGACCAAGTCCTACATTTACAATTATCTAATTAATGGGAAAGATGCTGTTGTTGACCCTGATCACAGGCTAGGTCAACCGGTGCCAAGTTGAACCAATCAATAGTGTTAAGAAGATATGATGAGTTGGTCATAAAGTGGAAAACTATAGCTTCTATAGATGTATAATCAGATTCAGTAAATTCATATGCTTCTGAATCAAGCAACTATTACCCACAGTCATTTTTCTCTCTTTACGATTTTTTTTCTGTCACTTACTATATTTTTTCCTGCAGAGTTTCCCACTATTTGATGGTAAACCTTAACAGTGCCTGTTCTTTCAACAGAATCCACACTCTGATTTAGATTTGCCAAGTAGATTTCTTTTTTTATTGTTGACACTATTACAGATACCCCTCTGTTTCCCCACTGTGCCTCACTCACTCAGCCCTGCCCCTATGACCTTCTCCTCATCGTTGTCATGGGCTATGCATATATGTTCTTTGGCTGATCTCTTTACAATTTTTTAAGAACAAACAATGCTATTTGATAGATTCTATAGAATTACTTTGGTAACTATTATAAAAGCACTAAGAGAAATAAATTCTGCAGGTGTTGAACAGGGAAGGCTTTCAAAAAAACATGTGAAGTGGTGACAATTTAAAACTAGCAGTATTTGTCAAATCCACCAAAACCCAGGAGAAATTTCCAATAGCAAAAACACGTTATGGACTGAAGTAAAACAGCAGGACAGTAAGACCTGAGAAGTTATTGCACTAACCTCCACTGAATATTGCTGCCTTAAAAATACAGGTGCTTTACTTAGAAGGTCCTTCTAACTCTGTAGCACAGGATCTATGTAGTACTATTCAAAGGTAACTACATAGGGCCACTAGTTTATTACTAACTGCTCATCTGCATATCTTTGGTTACGCTCCCTGATAAAACAACATAGACAAAGGCAGAAATTACCAAATGATAGTGCATCAAGACCTAAACTGTGGTCTCAGCAGTAAAAAGCGTGGAAATAGCAGGAACCATGGGAGCAATAGGTATTATAGTCATCTATGTTCTGCCTGGTATTGCAAGCACTTTACGCTATTCCAAACTACGTAAGGGTAACTTCCCACCACACTGCTACATAAGCATATAGTTTCTAAGAGCAAAATCTTCCTTCTTTACTCAGCAGAGAAAAATCGGATAAATGAACTTGATATGAGAAATTTGCTTAAGGTCTTAAGGAATTACAATAATAATGAGGCAATGGAGATAGCTGTTCAACCTAGGCCGCTAGCACTGATACACTCATATTCTGGAGTACATTCCTTCAGAGGAGATGGATAAAATTCATGTAATAGCACTGAACATCAATTCTTAATTGTTCGAAATGTATAATGCAGGTATATTACTTGTAAAGTCTGAATAATTAGATTATATTTAGTCCAGAATATGTGAAATAGTTTATTTTATGTAAAATTTTACTGTTTTAAATATATCCAGCCTAAATAATTTTTTATATGTCAGATTTTACAATATTTGGAATCATAAGAGTGAAGGTTCTTGACTATCTATAAGATATTGTGCAATGGCTTTGAGAAAACAGCAATTACTGTTTTAACAAAGGAAGATTGTGTGGATATTACATTTAATAAAGTTGAACTTTTTTGACAGGAGACAGGTATTTTAGGTTTCCTAAAATATTTATTTACTTATTTATCAAGTATTTAAGGAAAGTGAAGTAGAGAAATAATAGCCAGAAAATGTGTATTACCTAATTGATCCCAAATGCATTGTGCAATAGCCAATTAAGTAAATGTGTGCTCGATATGTGCTTACACTTTGACCCAAAATCAAGGAGGGACAGAGGGAGGGATAGAGAAAAGAGAATGATATTAAGAGAGAATACTAAAGAGGGCTGATATATGAAACCCCGGATACGGATACTGACATTTCATAATACGTCATATAGATTATGATGTAGAAAGTTAGTCTTAAACATGATTAATATGATTGCAAGAACTGTCACGGAACAACTATTGTTTGTATCTAGAAACTTCCCCTATGGCAAGTCAGCAGAAGAGACTGGGCAGTTCCCTGGGGAATACTCCACTGCGCCAAACTATTCTACGGCTTTGCTACTCAGCGTTCACGGGCATTTCCTAAATGTTTAGTTTCTTGACACCTGAATATATTATTTATTTTATAGTTTCATTTTTGTTTACTTTTCAGTTTTGTGAATGCTATTCTACTCTAAAATTTATGTTAACCTGAAGGCATTTCTATTTTTAATTTCCACAGTTTAATTAATGTGGCTACATGCATATGTGTGTGGGAGGCATGGCTTAAATGTTAATAAAATGTATTTGCGTACTTGCTCACACATTGCAGTTTAATATTGGAAACTCTAGCGGTCAAAGCCAAATGTGGCTTGTGCCAAAATATATTTGTTTGACACTAGTGAAGAAGAGGCCACACTGTCAACTTGACTGTGTTACATACTCGTACATATTCATCTAGACCTGGCACATTCCAGGAGAGCATGCTGACCTGACAGATGTGTGTTGGTGTGTTGGTTGGTTGGTTGGTTGATTTGCTTCAATTTAGACATATCAAAGAGCCATGTTTGTGTTCACGCGTAATCTATATGAAACAGTATTTAAACCAAACACTTTATGAAATGCATGCACTTTATTATCTGATCACTACAAAAATATTTTTTCTTGTGTTTGTTTTTTGTTTGTGAGGAAATATTATAGCAAAAACAACAATAAACTTCATCCTTTAAATATTTTATTGACTATCCTATGGCCCTTTGTTGTTTTATGAGCTTGGAAGTTTTGAGGTCAGTAGTTAATATTTATGTTGTTAGATATTAGACTTAAGGAAAATTTCATTTTATTAAACATAAAATATATCTTCATTAACTAAAAAGATGTAAATCTTATAAAACATCTAACTGTATCTTTTTTGGACTTAAAAAGTTAAAAATACCAAAAATGGGTATAGAAAGTCTGACTAGATAAGGCAATAAACTAAAATGAAAAGTTTGCTAAATTACAGTTTTATTAGAAAGCTACATGAAATAGTGAAAGAAACAAGCACATGTGAAGGCTAATAAAGAAATATGTGCAATAGAAACAGTAAATTTAATAATAGATGGCATAGAAAATAAAATTAGTATTATAGAGGAAAAAAGTTTACATAATTTCCTAAAGTACATAAAGAAAAAATACATGAAAACAATTATTAATAACCAAGACAGAAAATGGTAATTCAACCAGAAGATAATTGGAGTTTTTAAAGATCATAATCAATAATCAAATCTATGATAGAGACATACTTTCCTGAACTCACATGACTTATGATTTCAGATCAATAGGTCTTTTTAAGTATGAATATTTGATCATATTTATCATAGGAAATAATTTTTGCACCTAGATATAACTTATAGGATACATATCCTGTTATGGCATTTTACACACACAAACACACATACAGCCCAAAACAGGAATATCTGATTTGCTAATATCTTAAAATTTTGCATCTTTGCTCAGGAGTAAAACTGAATCTTAGTTTGCCCTTTATTCTATTTTCATCCAGTTTTGTCATTAGGTATACATGGGCATTATAAAATAGACTACGTGGGATAGTCTATTCCCATCTTCCACACTCTCTCAATAGCTTTCCCTGAGACTGGCATTCTATCACTTGGAATTTTGTTAGAAATTTCCCATAAAGTTTTCTGGAATTTATTCCTTGCCTAATGATAAATCTTTAACAACCATTTTATTTTTTCTAAGGTTATTGTTCTTGTCACATTTCTAACTTTTTCTTGGGTCAGTTTTGGCAATCTAAAGTTTTCTTTAAAATTGTCTAAGTTGAAAAATATTTTGGTATATAGTGTTCTCCGAAAATGTTATTTTAATCTCCTCTAGACCTGTAGTCATGACCTTTTTTCTCATTCCATTTACTCTTTCCCTTTTGTGCCTTCTCTCTTTAGTTAGCTCTCGGTCATATTTGCTAAAGGCTTCTCTATCTTACTGATCTTTTCAAAGAACTGGATTTTCCATTTATTGGTCAATTTTGCTATTTTTATTGGTTTGTTTGCTATTTCATTAATTTCTGGTTTTCAAATTAATTTCTTCCATTATTTAGAGATTTATTTCACTGTTCTTTTACTGTTATTAAATTTCAGGTTTAGTTCATTTTGATTCTTTTTCTTTTTGAATAATTGTATTTAAAGCTATATCTTCCCCTGTCACTCTGATTCTTTAGTTTTATATACAGTATCTCCCTTGGAGTACAGAGAGTTTTGACTTTGGAACTAAACTGCTTGATGTCAAGTCCTAGCTTTGTTACATGTTGCCTGTGTGAAATCTGGCACATTATTTCAAAATTCTGTGTCTTTTAATAGGACTAATAATAGTACTGATCTCAAAGAGGCTTTTTGAAGATTAAGTATTTGAGTGTAACTGATAATTTGGAACAGTAACTACACACTGTAGGTATTATTTTTAATGTCAGCATTGTCATGTAGGCCTAGCTTGTGATCTCTATTTTATCTATAAATACAGAGTTATTTAGAAATATTAAATGGGATTTAAATTCTTTTTCATGATTGAGAAAAATCTTTTTAAAATTATTGCTTTATAATCATTGAATTTGACTTATGCATCACCAACTTCTTGGACATGCTTCTGAGTCTCTTTTTTGTGACAAAATCATATGCATTTAAAAGAAATTTGCAATTTTTGTTTTGTTTTGTTCTGTTTTGAGGATTTGCAGAGGCAAATAACCCAGTGCTTATTACCTAGCACACATAATGAGGAAGGTAGAATGTCAAAGGTTTTAGAAAATGTGTGACCTAATCACTCCAGAGTCTTCTTTCGTTGGCTTCAACAGCTAGAGGCACTATTCACAGTGGTGATTTCATGTTTGTGTCCTTTGCTGAGGTTTATGTCTTCCATCTTTTTTCTAACTTTCAGGAACTGGTCATAAATTCCGGTGCAGAGAGAGAACCTAATTTGTGTTGGGCTAGTTTGTTTCCTTTGTTAAAAAAAAAAAAAATTAGCCCTGGCTGATGTGGCTCAGTGGATTGAATGCCAGCCTGCGAATCAAAGGGTCACCGGTTTGATTCCCAATCAGGGAACATGCCTGGGTTGCAGGCCAGGTCCCCAGTAGGGGGCGCTCAAGAAGCAACCAACACTGATGTTTCTCTCCTTATCTTCCTCCCTTCCTTTCCCTCTGTCTAAAAATAAATAAACGAAATATTTTTAAAAATTAAACAGTAAATTTGAAGATCTAATTGGCTTTATTAAGTGATTCATGAATCAGGCAGTATCCCATCTAGCACTAGAAGGGCATTCATAACAGTTGTACAAATTGGAAGGTTTTTATAGGTAGAAGGGTAGGGCAGGGGAGCTATTGACAAACACAAAGGAAGGATTATTTTTGGACCGGAACCTCATCTTTTTCAGGGAAGGAAATGGCAAGTGTTTCATCAGGCAGATTGCCTCTTCTTTCTTTGAAGGGGTGGGGACGATCCATGTGGTCAATTACTTCACTGGTACAGACCAGAAAATTCTAGACTGTTTAATTAATACTATGTTTCTGGGAGAGGCTGAAAGAGCGATTTTGTGAGACATTAAAGCTCTGTTTGGTATCATGCGCTGTATAGCACAAGCAACGCTATTTTGGCCCTGTGGTTTTCTCTTTAATACCTTGTTATTTAAGTTGTGTTTCTAGATATTTGATGCAAGGGGTAAGAGTGAAGTGTGTGTTCAGATCACTGTCTTGAAGTAGAAATTAGAATATCCATTACTTAAATGCAGCATATTTAACTAACAAACATTAAAAATAAAAAAAGCCAAAGATTTTTTAAACATGCCAGACAATAAAAAGTTACTAACAGTAATACAAAAAAGATAATTTGAAATAAAGCTATAAAACATTAAGGTAAATTTTTATTTCTCGGATGTTATTATACCTATTTTCACTTTAACTGTCCTAAAACTATAGTCTCCAAATTAAAAAGTACCAAACACATAGAAAGAAAAATATTATAAATATGAGGAGAGGGTGACAGGAAAGTTTACACTGAGAGACTTTTAGAGTGTAAGAGATCAATTTGGTTAAAAAATGGAATATAAAGTATTTGAGTTAATACTTGTAGGCTTTCATAGTATTTATTAAATTTTGATTTCTACATAATTGATAATGCCTTTGAAAGCCTCCACTGAATAATTATAAAAGTTGATCATCTATATTGCCAGAAAAACTTGATGTATTTGAAAAAGCAAAATTGCACAGCCAACAATATTGGATCAAACTGAAAAATAAAACTTATTAGTAATAAATATTTAATACCAGCTAATGATGATAAAAATTTATTATCTTTTACACAAGTGCCAACTGGTATAAATTTTTAAGGAATGAAGCAAAGCAATTTACTGTTATTATCATGTTATTTTTATTTGATTGCATATAATTTTTGAAACCAACCTGGCATGACATTTTTCCTTTTTTTCCTTTTCTTTCTTTCTCTCCCTCCCTTCCTTCCTTCCTTCCTTCCTTCCTTTCTTTCTTTCTTTCTTTCTTTCTTTCTTTCTTTCTTTCTTTCTTTCTTTCTTTCTAATTAAGTGCTGTATAATTGGTCAAAGTACGATCAGTGATTATTTTACTTGTTATCTGAATTAAGGCAGGATTTTGTGTTTAGCCCAGTAATATTTGTGTTTTACCAGTAGCTCAGCACCCTGCACAGTTGCCCAGTTTGCCCACTTTGTTTCCTGTTCTGGATAAGTCAGAAGTCCTAATCATTAGTAGGATTTAAGTCTTATTTATCAGCCCCTCTCTAGAATAAGGCTTGATTCCACCATTATTAATTGTTATTAGTTTCACATGCTGTTTTAATGAATTCCCTTATACATACATACATTTCTGGACATTTTAACAGAAAATATTAGTAGACAACAAACAAAGAAGAGTCTTTGATATTTCCTTTAGTCTGTCATAATCCAAACTGACCAAATTATTATTTGACAAGTAAAGTGTTAGCACAGCATGAAGAGCAGTGAAACATACAAACTCTATGATCAAAATGAGCAACAATATAAATGATGGTTCCCTAACCTACACACTATTAGTAGAGTAGTTACCCCATATTTGTGGAGATACATTCTAAGAATCCCAGTTTATGCCTGAAACCACAGGTAGTACCTATACACCCATAGCTATAACAAAGTTTATTTATAAATTAGGCACAGAAAGGGATTAATGACAATAAGTAATAATAAAAAGAACAATTATAACAAATAATATAATAAACATTATATGAATGTTGCCTCTCCTCTCTCTCTCTCTCTCTCTCTCTCATAACCAATATGACAACAAAGTGGGTTACTAAATGATTAATGAATGTATACACTGGGCAAAGGGATGATCATATTCCAGGCAACACAGAGCAAACTGATCGAAATTTCATCACAATATGCAGAATGTCACACGATATAAAACTTATTAATTGTTTACTTCTGAAATTCTCCATTTAATATTTTCAGATCTTGGTTAACCACAGGTAACTAAAACTATGCAAAGCAAACCCACAGACAAGGGGGATTACTGTATTTGATAAGCTTGCCTAAACATATGAAGATCCAGAATTCAAGTATAAATTGCAAAGAAAACCAGTATCATTCTATCAATATTACTGAGTAGTTTATACAAGTTAATACATTCAAAATTTCTAATGCAGTGAAAAACATAATAAAATTAATAAAGATTAGCTAACGTCACTCTTGGTTACATTTAGTACTCACTCAGGAGTAATATCAGATTCAAATAACTACTAAGTAATAATATATACATAGAGTCTTTTACATTGTGTATAGGCATACAGTCTATGAAATGCATAAATAAATTTATCTTTTACTGGTCTGTGATAAGTAAAATACAGTCATATTTTTAAAGCAGAAGTGGCTGCTTATAATTGGATCCTCAAAGGCAGACTATATCCTCCCTTTTTCTTGTATATCCTTTCTTTTTCTAATTTTTCTAATCAGAGCATTTCTTAGCTCTTCTTCCTTTTTTGATATATTTAAATTTTTTTTCAATTACAATTGCCATTTAATATTATTTTGTATTAGTTTCAGGACTATAGCATAGCGGTTAGTTAGGCAATCGCATACTTCACAAATTGTTCTCCCTCATATTTCCAGTACCCACCTGACACCATACACAGTTATTACAGCAACCCAAGTGTCTGTCAACAGATGAATGGATAAAAAATCTGTGGTACATACATTCAGTGGAATATTATTCACCTATAAAAAAGGAGAGAATCTTACCATCTGCAACAGCATGGATGGATCTAGAGGGTATTATGCTCAGTAAAATAAGTCAGTCAGAGAAAGACAAAAAGCATATGATTTGACTTATATGTGGCATCTAAAGAACAACACAAACAAACAAAAGAGCAACAGACTCACAGATAGAGAGAGCAGGCTGATGGCTGCCAGAGCTGAGGGGGCCTGGGGGCCCGGGTGGAAAAGGTGAAGGGACTGGGAAGCACAGATTGGTAGGTACAGAGGAGCCATGGGATGTAAAGTGCAGCACAGGGGACCTAGTCAATAACTGTGCTTCCTATCTCTTCTGAGCTCAGTCTCCATTTCTGAAAAGGAAGAAACAAGAAAGTTTTCAACAGATTGTCACATGACATATATACAATAATGTTTTTTATGTTTGTTTGTGGGGGTATATAGTTGCACTGTGCAAAATACAGGCTTAGAGTTTTGATTTCTTAGGTATAGGGAATGCTCATAGGATTAAAATACTTGAAAATATTTAGATCTCTCATACTAAACCTATTTTTTAAACTGAATTGTCAGTTTATTTTTAACAATCAAATCAAGTTCATATAAACATTTTTTTCTTTTATAGGAAAAAATCTCTCCTGTTAAAAAATTGATTTAGTGAATGTTTTGGTATCACAAAGCATCATTCTCTGTGTAAAAGCTGGTGTCAACTGAAATAATTAATGCTCTATCTAAAATTAAGCAATTCCTCTATTTTTCAATAGTGGAGTAAGTTCTGATTCATACCCATCGCATGTACTAATGATCTAATTGTCTCATTGGTAGAAGATCTCAGCCCTTTCTTTTCCACAGGTGTAGCCAGTTATTTGGTTTTCAAAGCATATAATACATTCAGCTAAAAATAAGAGTGATATCATAATCTGTTTTCACCAAAGATTTTTTAAAACCGAGATTAAAAGATAATGTTAAAGACAAAATGCCAGGCTATTGTTGGGAAATAAAATAGGATAATTTTTTGTACAGTTAGCCCAAATAAGTTTACAGAAACAATATTATTTTTAATTGAGTGTTATCAGACAAGATTCAAACGGGAGACACAGAAACACTAGGAAATAGTAGGTGACTGTTATTTCAGTGCCTGGTGCTAAAGCTTGAAATCTACAAGGTAAAAGGTAGGAAAATAAAATGGATACAAAGTGGGGAAAGTAAGGACAAACAGAAACTGAGACTGACCTGAAATACACAAGGTCATATGGAAAACCTCATTTGCCTATGACTACTTCCAAGCCTCCATCTGTGAAGACTTTGATGACGGGGATATCCTGGAGGAACAGCTAGCATCCTTCATCCAAGAAAAACACACCCCTTGACCAGGAACCGGAGAAGCTGAAAGAGAAAATCTAGCAGTGATAGACCCAGTATATTAGTTTTCTAGAGTTTCCCTGACAAAGTACCACAAACTAGATGGCTTAAACCTCCAGAAATTTATTACCTCACAGTTCTGGAGGCTGAGTCTAAAATCAAGTTGTCGGCAGAGACATGCTGTTTCCAGAGGTGCGGGGGGCAGGGTGGTCTCATCCTGTTTCTTCTAACTTCCTTGATATTTCTTGGCTTGTAGATGCATCACTGCAATCTCTGTCTCCATGTTCACATGTCCTTCTTCCCTGTGTGTCTGTGTATGTTCTCCTCTTCTTATGAGGCTATTAGTGTTATTAAATAGAACTCATCCAATGTGACCTAATCTTAATTTGATTATATCTGCAGAGAACTCATTTCCAAATAGGTCACATACACAGATCCCAAGCACTAGGACTTCAACACATCTCTGGGGAGCACAGTCTAACCCACACACCTAGCTTGTTCTTTTCACCACCCAACCATAACTGGGTAACACTGAGTTTCCACTTTATCCACATCTTGTGTAAATGTCTCTTTTGGTCCACATCAACAAAGAACGGTGCATAATTTCTCTACTAATCTGCAATTTCATCTCTGTGATTAGATGATAGATAGATAGATAGATAGATATAGATAGATGATAGATAGATAGATATAGGTGTAGATATAAATATAGATATAGATATGGATTTAGTTGGAACTCCAAATATGCAGCTTTCATTTTAATTACTTAGAAGATATCTTTTCTTACTTTGCCAAGCTCTGTACAACTTCCGATGATAACTCCAAATGGTGGTAGCTCTGGATGCTTTACTGCGAAGGTTTATATTATAGAAATTCCAGTTTAATATGAAGTGTGTCCTTTTGGAAGACTCAAGTCTTCAACTCCTGTTTCCTGTGCCATTCAAGGCCATCAGAACAGAAGCTTTACTAATCCACTGTAGGGTGAACGGAGACGGTCTAACTCCCTCATCCAGCTGTCTGGGGAACTAAGATAAGTCGTGCTCTCATAGCCTTGGGTGGGCTCGCATGTGCAGAATTGCGCTATGTTATACAATTTTCTGGCTCCCTGCCACCTTTGTCTGTTTTCAGTATATAAGAGAGTTGGGGGCTTCCTGTGGAGGCCACAAGAGAGAGAAAGAGAGAGAGGGGACAGGTGACATGCAGTGTGACTTGCGGGGACATGCAGCTTGCAGCACGCGTGGCTTGCTCCCCCTTGAATGAAGGCATGTCGAGCATCCCCATGGCTCCGCGGCTTTTCTTCCATCTGCCTGAATTGAGTAAACCCGTCTGGCTCTGAAAGGTCGCAACACATCCTTTGATTGGTAAATATTTTTAGGGCAAAGGTGGCTTCAGGGTTTCATCACTTCTAGGGGTTCCTAATGAATTCCCTTAAATTGATTTATTGCCTTACTGGATCTAATATGGTTAACATCATTTTTAAATGCCTATATTATATCTAACGATTTTGATATTTCTAGCAGAAAAATTCCTTCAATTTAGCCCACCATTTTCCTAGAAATAGAACTCCAAGGTTTTTTTTAAATACTAAACACAATGATTTTAATGTTAATGTAAATATATATATATACAAAATAAAATTGCTAATGATGAAAAGGATGAGACTAACAAGCTGTTAAAATGAGTAAAAGATAGGAATGGGATATTCACAGTTAAGAAATCACAAAGGACCAGCAAACACATGAAAAGAAAAACGTAGACAATTACATGACGTATAAGAAACTCTGTGAGTGAGCCCCATCTGAACTTGAAGTAGGACATGTAAGAGCCAGATCCTCTGTTCAATGATGTCTCCTCGAGAGGATATTTAAGCTGCTCTTTAGCATTTTTATCCTACACGCACCATATTCAACTCATAAATTAATAATTTTTATGCCACATGTTTAAAACATTACATTTCTTATTTTTCTGTTCTTCAGCGTCTTTTTGCCTCTACAAATCTTGCTCACACAGCACACAAAACTTTTTCCTTCAGGCCATTTCACAGCCACCTCATTTTGCATCTACGTTTCCAGAAGTAAGATGTTAAAGCACAATCCATATACACCAGTGATTTTAAAATGATCATCTATAACTTGTTTCTAGAAAATAACCTATTTGACTTAACAGCTTTTTTATACAGTAATGGGAAAGTTACAAAATAGCCAGGGGAAGATTTTAATTTTTCTTCCTGGAAAATAATGAAATGGATTAAACTGATTTATGAACTAAATTAATCTATTTGGGTGCAATTTAAGGTCAATTGTTATGCTGACTTTCATATAAGATTTTGATGTGTTAGCAGGCTGTGTTTAAGGCTATTCTCAATTTGTTTTCATATTGAAATCCTCTTTAAGAGGAGATATACAATTTAAATGTTATGTAATTTAAACAATAGCCAACCCAAATTTTGTCATCTAGAGCAACCACATTTTGAAGGGGGAGGGTGGTCTACATTTGTCTCAATATTTACATAGTATTATGTCAATCACATTTCAAAGGGGATTTTTAAAATTCCAATGTAAGACTTTTGACTTGTTTTAACTTTTAAATATTTTTTCTTTGCTTTTCAAAAAAACTTTGAATTTATGCTGTTTTTCTATCAGCACATTTGCAATTAAGAAAAAAAAAACAGTATTAGTTTCTTTTCCTCATTTTTTAGGTATTCTTGCTATATCCCCATCACTGAGGGCAGAAATACAACCCAGAAAGAGAGAACCCATGACAAAGAAGGAAATGTCTATTCTTCTGGTGAAGAGTAACATTTAAAAAAAAAGCTCAGTGTCAGGTCTAACAAAAATTACAGCTTACAAGCAGTAACTAAGGTATAAGTGAAGACCGTTAGAGTGTATGAGTGGCCAGGTTAGTGATCATGACGGAAATGACGTGGGCTCCCCCTGAGCAGCAAGCACGAGGAGGCAAGTACAGGGCAGGAAGAAGGAAAGGAAGGGCTCATAGCTGCATAACTCAGCTAATGCCACCCTCCACTGTAAGCCCCAGCTCCACGACAAAAGCAAAGTCTACTTTATGCCCCGGGCTTGCTCAGGTATGGAACAGACAGTGAAGGAGTGTGACTCTTAGGTAATGCCCACCGCTACTTGGCCATGCATAGCTTTGAAGAATCAGAAATAAGGAATAAAATTCCATTATGTCACAATGAAGAATAACTAAATGTGGTAGACAAAATATTACAATTTCACAATTGTTATCCAATGATTTTTAAAAATGTTATATCTAGACATGTTTGTTTGGGCCAAGAGTGATGGGGAATATTGAAGGTATAAGCTTCTCTTCTTTGATAATCCTCTCTCCCTTTCAGGCCTCAGACTTGAGTTAAAAATGTTACAAATATTGGAATGGCTTTGAGTGCCAAAACAAAGAAAAAAACCTCAATAACAAATAAATTCACCTAAAGGAAATGAACTGCGAGCTTAAAACTAAGCCCAGGAGCCTGACAGGCCCAGGCCCGCCCGGCCCTGGCGCCGCTCTTCTGCAACCGTCCCTGTTGTGCTCTCCCGCCCGCGGCCTTACTCTCCAGCGGACGGCAAGCACCTGCGCGACGTCAAAAGTGACATTCAGGTTCCAATCCTTCTATTTCCACGACTCTCAGAAGTTGGAAAACATTTTTATGAAAGTCGCCCACGAGACGTCCCTTCACATCTAAATTTCCAGCTTTGAATCCATCCTTAAAACCTATTCCCAGGAAAAAGAGTGGATTAGATGAGTGATTTTCAGCCTTTTTCACTTCATAGCACACATAAACTAATTACTGAAATTCTGCAGCACACCAATATATTTTTTGCCATCGGACAAAAATAGGTATAATTTTTATTGATTTACAAAAAAAAATAATGATAGTAATTACCTATCCTTTTTGCTCCAAAATGACTTTTTAACAATCAGGTGCCTATACTTGTATATAAGGATTTCTGGTACCAAAAATTAACCAATCAGATGCACCCTATTATGCAACATGACTGATATGATGCAACTCTATTCTGTGACCTAAACATTTATGGTTCAGCCGGGGCGTCCATACTGGACAGCTATTGTTGTGTTAGTTGTTTTCATTTTTTTATTTAACAATCTAAAGGAAAAGAGGTCAGTGCCCCTGATGAAATAGGCAAGTATTGCATGTTTTATATTTTTTTATAACACAATGGTTGAAGATTGCCGCATTAGATGGATTATTGTAAATAGAGTAAATGTTTGAAGTTAATCACAATGACAACTATGATTCATATAATAATTTGACCTTAACTATGAAATTTGACCTTAACTATTTACTTTTGAAAATATATCAACACAGTAGCAGTAGAGTATAACTGGTTGACTTGAATTTGGTGAACTAAAGGTCAAGCAAGCCCTATGTGACAGACTTGGTTTGTTGGTGAGCAAAAATCATTCCTTGATCTTTTTCTGAAACAACTTTTATCTGTGGCCTGCTGTTCCATCAGCTTAGAACACTCTTCTACCCATCCTTTGTAATCCTTAATTTTTATAGTCTGGGTTCCATGTAAATGATTTCTTCCATAAAGGAGAGCTACGTTTATAGGTCTCCCTCCTGCCTCAATATTCTGTCAAAGCATTTTTGTATTTCATTCAGAACACTTACTATACTTTTAAATTATGTATTTATTTGATTACTTTTGTAGTGTCTATTTTTCCAAGTAGGTTCCAATTCCCATGGGAATACAAACTATGTATATTTTGTTAACCACTGTAGAATAATGCATACCATTGTGTATAGCACATAGTAGTCACTAACTAAACATGTGTTAAAGGAAAGAACTAAATAAATATATCCATGTATACATACATAAATATATATGTGGATATATGGATATAAAGAGTCTATAACATAAACATTTCCATACTAGTAGTTTAATATATTATAAAAGACATTTCAAATAATCAGTTTAAGATGGACTTTAATGGTATTAGCATGATTAGCTATCACTTGGGGGGAAATCTTATCTCATAAAAGAGACAGCATATTTCATGTTGAGTCAATATCTAATCTTTAAAAATTAACCATAAAAGATAAGTATGAGAAGGAAATAAAGGACAGTCTTTCATTCATCTATGAGACTGAATAAAATCTGCCTAAGCAAGCCATAAAACCCAGAAGTTATAAAAATCTAGATTGATAGATTCGATTACATAAAACCTATGTCTTATATACAGTGAAAAACATAAAAATATGAGACTATATTTGCAGTATTTATTACCCTAATTATATAAGAACTTATTCTCAAGAGCTGTGATATTTTGCCCCCTTTCCAAGCAAACAAGTTGGTTTACACGTTTAATGGATAGTGGTAGAAGAAACATGATTCCTGGGTCAGAGGTGTAAAACAGTTTTTTTACTCACAGCAATAGCAACAGTGAGAGCACCAGAAACTTTGCCCTAATTCTCTAAACCCCAATACCCACAGATATGAATACCCATAGTTTTTCCTCCATTATTTTTACATATGTGTACTCCACTCACACTGTTCTCATAGAATTCCTTTGAAACTGCCCTTGTCAAGATCCCCATGACAAGGATGATCATGTGATTTATTTTCAAGACCATGACACTTAAGAATCAAAGGAATATTATTATTAATTAACCCATGACAACAGGGAGGCACTGGGAGTGCTATTGGTACATTAGGATGGATACTCAACCTACCAAAATTCTTCATGTGGTCAAATCCAATGGTCAGTTCAATTTTTATTTTACTTGATAAATTAGCTGCATTTGACACCATAGATCATATCATTTTGTCACTTGTTTTCCTGGACACCACATTCACTGATTGTTCCTTCTCTGTATAATTCACTCTTACCAACAACATTGCTATGGAAGACTAAGCTTCAGTCACTAATCCTATTTCCTTTTCTATTTACTCTCTTTCCTTCGTGACCTCACCCAGTCATGAGGTTTAAAATACTATCTATATGTCATTGATGAATAAATGTATATTTTCAACACAGGTCTCTCTTCTGAATTTCAGACTACTATATTCAACTGCCTACTCAATATCTCCTCTTGGATTCTAATAAACTTATCAAACCGTGAATTATTTGAGTATAAATTCAACCAAGGGTGAAAAGCTTGACACAGGAAATCCAATATGTCAAGACATTTGCAGTCTCAGACTGTGGCATATTAGCTATCGTTCAAGCTATGGAAAACTGAAAATCTGATGACTGACTCTTCTGTTTCCCTATTTAAGTCACTATCTATATTAAGCTATGTGGGAGTGAGTGAAAAGAGAATAGGACGTAGAGTTGCGAGGAGATCTTTAAACCCTAGCCCCTCTTTCTTTTTCCTACCTGTGGGATATTATCACATAGCTCAGAGAGTTGTTATGATGCATTTATAATTGCATTACACTGGGAATAACAGAGTGCTTAACAAAAATAAAATACTTAAATAGAATTATATTTTCGTATAGCAAAAAAAATAAAATCCTAGTGGCCGAGACTTCAGCGCTGGTGGAACTGCCAAAAAAAAGTCATCTAAAGTTCAGCTTTAGTTTATCATTTCACTCTACCCTCCTTACCGTGTGGTTTCATCAAAGATGGATGTTCCTCCTGTTGTCACAACTGAAAAGAAGGCATAAGGAAACAGCTAAGAAAAAAGACAAACTTTATCTTTCTAGGGATTTCCAAAAGGGAGCCTTCACCCAGAAAGTTTCTCCTCCATCATGTTGACCAGAACGGTGTGCATGGCCTCGACCACATGCAATGAAGCTTTTGCTTTAACTGGAAATAGAGGAACCTGGAACAAAACTGGAGCTATTTTAGCAAGAAAAAAAGGTGAACTGGTGGACAACTAATATGCACGTCCAAAAGATTAATGTGATGATATAAACAAATGCTCCAGCACAGTTCTTGCCACACAGTAGGTGGCTCAGGAACTCTAGGTTTTATTGTTGATCAACATTCCTTGACTACAGTTCTTCTACCATCTTTAAATTTATTTAATACTACCTTTAACCAGTCAGAGTTTTATTGTTTAATTTGCAAGAATATCATAGGAGATTCGGGCCTAACACTTTGCTCAAAGATAGAAAGAGAATTCTAGGTAGAAGGAATTGCCTGATACCAAGAATAGCAGGCAGTAATGAGAACGTCAGGGTGAATGATATGGTATCAACCTGGGGCAAAAGGGGGCTCTAGGAGATACCAACCAATTATATGATCCAAGAAGACAGTAAATGAGCCAGGAGTTTTAGTCCACTTCCCTGTTTCTCTGCTTTGTACTAATTATATCTGTCTAAGAGTTCTTCTGTTTTCCAGGTACTCCCTTGGAGACAGAGAAGTCTGACCAAATTTACTAAAATCTTTTAAATGTTGTGAGCTCCTTGCAGTTAGATGATGCTTAAAAGTGCCACACATTTTACTGTGGAGAGCATTCCTTCTTCCAACTGAGAATTTGACAAAATTTTCCTCAGCTTAAACTTGTAGTTTTTGTGCTTGTTATCTTTTAGCACAGCTTGATCAATCACAAAGGCTCCAACTCCCTACACAAAATTATACAATTATGGCAACTGCCCTTTGAAAAGGAAATATAGCCATAGGGGGAGGCAGCCAACTCACTCAGGCTCAGCAAGTCAAGAAGTGTTAAGCAGCTGCAAAGAACATTGGAGGGGAGATGGCTGGGGCTTAGGGCATTTTGAGAAATTAATTTGAGAGGCTCACTTTCTTCATGAACCCCTCTAGCTGAATACCAGTTTTTCATAGTGTGCAGCTCCTGCCTGTGGAATTCACTATGGTAGGGGGTCAGCAATCAAATATATGACTAGATTTCAAAGTAAACTGACTATATGCTATGAACGAAAATAGCACCACTACCTGTTTGCTAGGTCAAAGGGATTGCATCATGAGCTAGGTTAAAACAGACTCTCAGCAGGTGTCGAATTTAAGTTTTTTCCTTAATCTATAGGGCATTAGAGTAGAAATGCCACTTTCTTTGTTTTATCCTGAACTATTAGGTGTGATATTTTATATTTTATTTTACTTTACAATATTTTGATATTGAATGTGGCTATTGAGTATAATACATCATCAGTATTTGTTCACTCAAAATGAAAACAAAATTAAGAGAAAATAATTTTGTCAATTTTACTGTCAAATGCTTTTTAAATACAACATAATGTATAAACCCATTTCTTTTTCCTCACTCTTTTTACCATGAAGATCATCTCATTAATTATAGCATTTGAGAAATATTTTTAGGTGTTTAACTTATTTTACATAAGACCTGTCCTAAGAACTTGTGTATGAAATAATTATAAAGGAAATTATGGTTTAAAGAAATAACATTTTGAACTTTCTCAGAGAGCCCAGAATCTCTAATTTATATTTGTTTTTAGATTCAGACTTTCATTATATGTGTGTATATATATCTCTATACAAACATGTTTGTGTGTTTATTTATATATTTAATATATATAACATATAAATATATTTATGCATATTTTATATCAGTCATGAAAAAAATAAATGCATATTTTAAATGAAAGCACTATAATACCATTTTGTGAAACTAAACAGGCTTTTAATCGTTTTTTTGTTTGTTTGTTTTGGTATGTTTTATTGAGTATGCTATTACAGTTGTCCCATTTTTCCCCCCTTTATCCCCCCTGCCCTGCACCCCATCCCATCATCCCCAAACCTCTTAGCCCATGTCCATAGGCTGCACACACCAGCTCTTTGGCTTCTTAATTTTCCACACTACTCCCAACCTCCCCCGTCCACTTTTTTTTTGGTCAACATTTTCTCATCACCACTTTACCTGGTCCCACCAACCCCAACCTCCCACCCTCAATCCTTCCCCTATTTGACTTTGTCCATGGGTCCTTTATGCATGTTCCTTGATGACTCTTCCCCTCCCTTTCCCCTGTCATCCCCTTTCCTCCGCCCCTCTGGTTACTATCAGTTTGTTTTTCATTTCAGTGTTGCTGGTTATATTTTGCTTGTTTGTTTATTTTGTTGATTAGGTTCCACTTATAAGTGAGATCATATGGTATCTCCATATCCAGTTCTATCCATGCTGTTGCAAAAGGTAGGAGCTCCTTCTTTCTTTCTGCTGTATAGCATTCCATTGTGTAAATGTACCACAGTTTTTTAATCCACTCATTTACTGTTGGGCACTTAGGTTGCTTCCAATTCTTGGCTAGTGTAAATTGTACTGCTATGAACGTTGGGGTGCATAGATTCTTTTGAATTAAAAATTTTAATTTGTTTTTCTAAATTAATTTTAGATGATAATAAAAAGTTTTAAAAATTTAGTTCACATCTAAATTCTATTAATAAAATATTTATATATGTCTTAGTATCTTTAGTATGTATATATAAACAATATGCATATACTTATTCAAATCTCTTCTAACTTGGGCATTAATAGCATTATATTCTTATCCCAAAGAATGATAACAATGATCCTAAGACTTTTTAAAAATGTCCAGAGTGGTAAAAAATGTAAGCATAGTTATACTTAATATTATTGTTAGGATAGGATAGTTAATTTTTGAGCCTTCAATTTGTTATATACACTAAGTTAGCTGCTTTATATGCATTGTATTATCTAATTTAATATTAGTATTTTAATTTGATGTAATTCTCACAAGAACCTTTTTGCACAGGCTCTTATCCATTCTGAAGATAGGGAAACACACCTGAAGAAGAAAATTAACCTGCCAAAATAAAGTCTTAAAAGGGGAAATCAGAGTGAAAGCTTAATTTTGTAGCAGGGAACGAATATGCTATACTTATATAAAGCTGCCTATATTAATCTTAGTAAATGTTAAAACCAGCTTATTACCATAATCTGATTTTTGTCCCAAGACTATAGCTTACATGTTACATGTTTTTAGTATATTTCACAGTTCTGCAGTTATAGTTCCTGTGTGAGTCGAAGGAGCCGCCTGACCTCAACGTCCTGGCTCAGGAGCTCAACAGACAGAAAACGGACGGCCAACTCAAGGAAGCTAACCGTGAAAATCTGTAACGGGGTGGCTGCTTGTCTGCGGCCCCTCCCTCTGACGTCTTTGTCCTACTTCCCATCTCCCGCCCTATAAAGGCCTCTGCCTGCACCGAGATGTTACGATGGACTTTGGGAGTAGAGTCTGCCATCTTCTCAGGTGGCGTAAACCTCTTTTCTTCTCGCCACATCTGTTTCATGAGTTTGGCTTTTATTGCAGCAGGCGCCTGAGCCTGGGTTCGGTTACCGTTTTATGGCTTCAGGTTTTGTTTGTTTGTTTGTTTGTTAGGTAAAATATATTAGTGTTGCTCACAATATTATAAAATCAAGGCCATATTTATCTTTGTGATAAATTAGTACAGAGATTACAAATACCATTATTAAGAGTTTGTATCTTAAATAATGTAATTCTGGGAAAGAGATGTGAGAAATATATCAGTCAAGAGTGTTAAGAAAAGTGAGGATACATAAACTGGCTAAGGTAAACCTTAAAATGATCTCAAATCATTAGCAGAAGCAATGGTTTTGAAAGCTAAAGCTTTATTGTAAAATATCATATTTCAGACATGCAAAACATATAAAGAATAATAAAACAATATGTATTCCCCATACAGCTTAATAAATAAAATACTATGAATATAATTTCTTGCTCTCTTTGTATCTCTCTCCAAGCAAACATATTCTTTCTTTGAAATTAGTGACTAATAATTTCCATGCATTTTTGATTACTAATATATTCACAGAGCTCATAATTAAAAATATAAATCATATACAGTGAAAGTTTATCCTTAGCCCTGCCTTCATTTGTCTTGTCTCCTATTTACTCACTCCCTCACGGACAACACTATTTTAGTTTTCCACGTAGCTTTCCAGAGTTTTATGCAATCGTGTATTTCTGTATGTATTTTCTATATGTGTTGTCCCTCTACACAATATATTGTATCATTCCATCTTTAACTGCATTAAACATTCTCCTGTAACTTACTTTTCGTATTCAAAATTATATTTGTAAGGTTCTTATATAATTATTATAAAACCTGATCATTCATTTTCATTGTTGTATAGTGCCCCAGTGTATAAATGTAATGAAGCACATTTTAAAATGTATTCTACTTTGTTACATTAAACTGGTTCAAGTTTTGCTGTTGGTTGTTTGTGGTTTTCAGTTATGAACAAATCTGCTAAGATACTGTTTTATGGATAACTTTGTACATATATTTGAGCATATCTTTAGACATACCTAAGAGCGGAATTGCTGGATCATAGGGTAAGCCCATTTTTGCCTTTACTAGATATTGCCGAATTGCTCCTTTTACAACTCCAGTAGAAGAAGAGAGCATTTTTTGCTTCACCTCCTCAGATGTACTAGTTATTGGCCAACTTCTAGAACTGTGTGAATCTAGTTGCTGTGCGATGATACCGGTGTTTATTTTGCATTTTCCCATTACTACTGTCATATAGCGCACTTTCCTTGCAGGAAACCTCTAGCCTAGATTCACCTCATCACATTCTACTTTCAGTCTCCTGTGAATGATTTTTCTTTATTTTGTGAGCTTTGTTTTTCATTTAAAAATATACTTGTTACCTGAAAACCCAATTTTGGTGCATTGGTTCAAGATTATAAAATGTTGATGAGACTCCGGGAAGCTGGGGATGAGCAACTAAGACCTGGACAGCTTATGTGCAAAAATGCAGAGTAAGCGTCAAAAGATGGCCAATGCTATGTGTAAACATCCCGAAATGCAGGGCGGCCCATTCAGCTACAGTAGTAAGGAGAGTGTTCAAAAGAGAGTCAAACGCTATACTAGGATGCAATTAGAGCGTAGTGCCGTGCACCTTTGTTATACATCATAAAAGGAATTAGTGGATAAGCTAATGATGGAAAGTCTAAGGAAAGATGAAAGGAAGCATGAGTCTGTCTTTGACATTTAAGTAGCAATTCTGTAAAGATTAATATTTCTCTGCAAGACAAGCACATTTGCTTAAAATAATAGGGGAACCCCAAGCTTAAGAAAACTATGGAAATGAGCTTTTAAAGGGAAGGTAAATTCTCTAAAACCATAGGTATTAAAGTACTGACAGCAAGGACATCTACATTTGGTTTCAGTCTTACTTAAGCCTTAGCTCAGAAAACATGTGTTAAAAAATATTTACAAATATTAAGCACAGAGTAAATATTCATTGATTCAGCTAAGAAATTAACTTATTAATGTATAAGTATCTTCTGGTTCACAAGTCTTGCGAAGATTTCTGGTGTTAATTTTGTATTCACAACCATTTCTGTGTGAATGCCTTAAGAAAATTTAGAGCATTTTAGGCTTTTACTTAAGACCATTAAAAAGTTTCTACAGCTATTCTAGGATGATAGACTCTAGTTTCTCCCACATTCCATCCGGAGGCATTTGACAAACTAGGCAAGAACAGCTGAGGAGGTAGCAGAAGACTGCTTTTGCAAATTTGAGAAAGTCATCCACAAGATGAAGCAGCAAGAAGTTGGAGGCTGGAGAGAGTTAAAGGTTTGCTCTAAGGAACCTCAAACATGGATAAGGATGAGGAGGGAAGGACACTTCCACCGCTGCTCAAGTGGAATAAAAAGTGCTTTTAAGAGAGCCCCGGAGCTTGAGAAAGCCTGATGTGGACCAGCACAATGTTCATAAGAAAAAAAGAGAGTGAAAGAGAGAGAGAGAGACAGAGACAGAGACAGAGACAGAGAGAATACCCTTGGGATCATTCTAGATCCTACCCAAGAAGATAACCTGAAGGGAGGAGCATACCTTGACAGAGCTTGAGAGAGATAAGGGGTCAACAGAAGGAGATGCATTTGGTAAAGAAATGGAAACTGCAGAGGAGAGCACTCACCAAATCCCCAGCAGTGGCTGGTGGTATCAGAGAGAAAGACTCACCTTCGAACATCTTTCATAGCTAGGTCACCACCAGTTCGGTAAGATTGATCAGGCTCCTACTTCTCTCTCCCAGATTCTTACCTCCAAACGTGGGCAGGTCAGAGTTATCAATGAGGAATTAAAAAAAAGAAGTATTATGGACAGTGACGGGGAGCAGACAAAGTAAAAAAGGCGGGGAAATGTCTCTTTACCTTCGGTCCTTCTCAGTTGTATGATTTTGCAGGGATTTCACTTTGAAATTCAGTTTTTATTATTACACCAGACAGGATATATTAATTACTGCATTGAGATTATTCGAGGAACAGAAGTTACTAGAGGGTTTTTAAAAAATTATTATCAGAGTAAATAGATAAGCTATCTGGGCTATCTGCCCAAATTTTATTTCAAGAAAAGAATGACCCTACAGATATGATTCATACAGGTAACTACAAGGAGAAAATGTCTTTAGGATTGCACCTCTGGGACCTGCTTATGCAACAAATATAAGAACATTGAAGGAACTGACAACAAGGAACTGACCCCTACTTGGGGTTAGATAGGAATGGACTCTACTCCTATAGTATTTGAGACTTACTAACAGCATGAACTTAAATTCTTCACTTAACCTCTCTGGATCTCAAGATCCTTATCTGCACAAAGCCACCTACAAAGAATAAATGCATTTGTGTATATAAAGTAACTAACAGATTGCCCACCACATGGAGAATGCTCAGTATATGTAAATTTTATAATCAAAATTATATCAAATTAATAGAGGGGACAGCAAATTGTTACCCTTGGGTCAAATATAACTGACCTACTCTTTTTGTAAATTAAGTTTTATTGGAACACAGCAACACTCATTCTTTACATATATTCTGTAGTTGTTTTCACATAATGCATTGGTACTCCATGTATGGTAATGGCAGAGGTGAGTAGTTGTCACAACACCATATGGCAAGCAAAGATCAAACTATTTACTTTCTGGCCCTTTACAAAAAAAATACTTGCCAAACACCAAGTTAAACATTGTACTTTTGCAATAGTCCATTTGTCAAGATGATGCCTTTACAATCATTATTTCATTTAATTTTTACAAAAACTTCTTTGTACTATTCTCTAACATTCAGAATTAATTTAAAAATAAATAAATGTCTTTCTCATACACAGCACACAACTCTTTGTAGGCGAAGGTGGCAGAAAGCTCTACTCCACAGTCACACAAGGTCCCGGGATCTCATCATCTTTAGCTACATCTCTAGATGTGCTTCCTCCTTTACCATCTAGTAAAAGAAAGAGTGAAGGAGGTTGCTCACTGACCCTTAAATGTTTTTACTCATGAAAGTGACACGTTACTTACACTCACAACCTGTTATCCAGAGCCAGTTATGTGGTCTTACCCAGTTGCAAAGGATGGAAGCAGGAATACATGGATATTTTGTGATCAATCTGTCTTTGCCCTATCCATTAGATAAAGAACATCTTATTAAAAGTTAAAGGATACAAGGGATGAGAGAGACCAAAAGACTTGTCCAAGCCTGCACAGCTACTAAATAGCAAAGACGAATTAAAATCTAAGCTCTCAGATCTTCAAGAACATAATTTCTTCCTGCTATATTCCGCTTTCCCTACGTGGTCTTTATTGCACCTCATCCCCCCAGTCAGTCCCTCTATTCCTATTCTCAAGTTCGTTTTCATCATGATGATATTGAATATGATAGAGGTTCTCATTTGAAAGGATATGATCTTCCCACAGGGTCTCTTCTGCTCTGTTTCTCTACCTGGTTCTTCAACTACTTGAGTTTGGTGATTTAATCTAGTTGAGCTGGATATATTTTTGTGTTTGTTTATTAAAAAGCCCAGAGAGTATATCCAAGAAATGGTGAAAAGATTGTGTTGAAAATTTCCTCAGGCATGTAAGTTAAAATTAGAGACATTTTTTCTCCTATACCATTATTCTTGTCCAGAACTTGAAGTAGGCAGCTTTCAGACCTGCTGTTTTTTCCGGACTGTAATAAATAAATGACATCCTTATTCATGAGAATCTGTTCTGGTTTAGAAGCTCTACCTTTGCATGCACCTTTACCATGCAAACCTCAGGGGAAAGTAATTAAACTTAATAGCCTATGTGAGTCCTAAAAAAAAATGTACAATAAATTTGATGATGATAATCAAATTCAGATGTTTACAGAATTACCAAAACCAACAATTTTGGTAATTCAATTCATATTTATAGAGCTTTATTCTGGAACTACAGAAATACTTTGTCATTAGAACAATTTTTCTCAACCTTTAAATTAATTAGTAATTATTTATTTATTGTTATCTTTCAGCCTTTGGAATAAGATAGTGCTGTGGTGAATATATATTTTCCATAAGTCATCCTTCTTAATTCAAAACTGATTTCATTCTTTGTTTCAGTAAGCAACAACAGGGTACTTAAACTACCAAAGACATGAAATGATGGAAATGTGGATCTAGTGGGAAATAGTTGTTTAAAAATAATTTACCAATTATGTCGATGCACAAATCTAAAGTATTTTTAAGCTTTTGATTTTTACATCATTACAGGATGTGAACATGCCACTTCCAGAACAGAAAGTACTGAGGCATTCAGATGTGAATGGACAGAAAACAATCTTGGACCACACTAGCAGATCAAGGTATGACGAGGCTCCAATAATACTCCATTTTTCACTTGCCATTTTGGCTAAGATAAAAAGTTTTAATTTTGACACTTTTTTAAAAATAGGCTCTCTCATACATTGCTTGTGAAAATGTAAAGTGGTTAAGCTTCTTTGGAGAGTAATTGTAGCCATTTGTTAAATTATTAAGCCATATGTCTACTGACCAGAAATTAGGCTTCTAGGAATCATTTCATAGATGGGTTCAAAGATATATGTGCATTTATATGCATTTCAGTATTGTCTGTAATGTTAAAAAACATGCAATAAATGCAAATACCTATTTCTTGGGACCGATGAAATAAGTTATGGATACCTTGCACATTTTATGTACTAATACAGAATGACCACAAATATGTAGGGTTGTGTGGCTAAAGAAAGGAGCAGAACAGTATGACTCGAAAGCCTAACAGGTGTCAAGTATGTAAACAAAAAATAAATAGATAAATAAATAAATAAATACATGGTATTTCAGAAACTGGAGAAAAAGTTGCTTGAGGGAAAGCAGTCAGCTTGGGGAAAAGGTGGGAAGGAATCTTACTCTGCAATGTGTTTGGGAATTTATCATTTGTATGTGTTACCTACTCAAAAATGATTAAGAAAACAAATAACTTGGGAAACTGTTGTTGAGCTGTCATGTAAGAATCACAGACGAAATTATTCCATTTTACATTCTATAAGAAACAAATAATTGATATATCATGAGACTTTGAAATCTATATTCAATACAAATAGATCTTATATTATTTCAAACAAGTCTATGATAATGATGAGTCTAAATAATTGTAAAATGTGTATCTTGCTATCTTCCATTCCTACCTTCCATTCCTATCCTTGCCTTTTATGAGGATTCTAATATTTAATTTCAGATAATGATGCTTCTCCTGAAATTAATCTTGTGCCTTTAATTATTCAAGTATCCAGCCTTGCTGAAATCATTCTAATTATTCCCATTGCTCAACAGTATTAGTAAAAATTACATTTAAGTTCAAAATAATTTAGATGGAGCTCTTCATATTCCTACAATCATTTAGCTATTTTTATAGTTTCACCTCGCTTTTTGAGGTAAAAAAAATAAAAATAAAAAGATCCAATGTAGCCAATATCATTGTTTTAATTTAAGTGATTCTGTGTTTTTGTCTCTAATGCAACACCATAGAAGGTAGATTAAAATTAGCTTTCTGTCTCTTTTTTGATTTGTAAATCCCACCTCTCATATTACCTCCTCATTTACACTTTTAAAAATTTTATGATGCTCATATTCTTTTATTATCTGTTAGGTTATTCAGCGGCCAAGATTTTATGTACATTTTCTAGTGCATTGCCCTTGAGAAATGAGGATTATTATTCATCCCAAATAAATAAATACCATGTAAAATTGTAATGGTAGATTTTAAACAACAGGAGCTGCCACCTAATGTCATCTCTTGTCTTCGAGATTATGCTATTTTCCAAAATAGATTTTATATATACATATGCAAAATAATATTATGTATTTTTGAAAATAACATGTGGCATTTGAAAAACTAAAAACCCATTATAACAGCTATTAAATTATTTAACAGATAATTTCAAGGCTTGTATTTAACTTTAATTTGAGTGGGAGCCAAGGACCTAAACCAGCCTGAAAAAATAAGAATTAAAAATAGAAACAATAAATACATTCCTTTCATGAGTGAATCTTGAAATCTTGATTTAGGTTAGATAAATTAAATTACTTTGGGCTGAGCTCCCTCTCCCCCACCACAGCCACATCATTCCCTAGAGTCTATTTTTTACAGCCGTATATATGATTTGCAGTGGTGGCATTCAGAGACTCTGTGTACCTTATCTCCCCTCTACGCCGTAAACGAACAAGGCACAGGAAAGAAAAAATGTCCAGCTTAAAATTGAATCGCCATTGAAATTTCTGTTCGTGGCTAGCCTAAAATTCTTTACTATAAATTTTCTAGACTAAGCAAGCTTTTTAAAAAAAACCTTTATTAAAGTTTCTCTTAGCAAGAAAATAAATTTTTTCCATGACCTTTGGAAAGTAATGCCAATGCTTTTATTTTTCATGGTAGTGATCAAAGCAGCAATGAAATGCAAAGTCCAATCATTAATCACATGTTAGGGAAAGGTGAGTGTATTTGCTCTGTGCCCCCAAAGAACTCTTTGATGCCTGGGACATTGTTCCCATAATACAGTGCCTCCACAAATTTTGTTTGCTAAATTGTCAATTCTGAACCAGAGCTACAAGGAATTTTAGGGGAAGGTTGAGTAATACAACAAATAGACACTGCCAGTAATTTTGAGGTGGGAGGGAAGCCATGTTTTATCTGTACACGGCAAGATTACATCTAAAAATAAGCCTTTCTTTTCAGGCCGATGGAAACATTGTCTAACATAAAACACTTCAAAAGGCTGAAACATCAAAAACTGAAGTTTGAATAAGTTAGTGTTTCCGTGTTTCCTTTTGTCCATTCAGCATTGGAAACAGCTCAACCACTTCTATTCCTCCCACTCACCCCCCCTCCACCGCGCCCCCGCCCCGAACTTCCTCTAAGAATTTTGCTAATGACCCTAAAAACTAGCATGCTTGACCATGTAAATGGACTTGCTTGTAACTAGGAACAGTTTCTGACATCTTGAAAGCGTGGTCTCTTTTAAATCACATGGGCCCTAAAAAATAGAAAAATAGGTTCAAATTGCTCAAAGACAATACTACCGTTAGTGGTCATAGTGACATGACATAAGAGAAAATGCGCGGAGCTCTGAACTTCTGACCACTCTCTTCCCAAAGCACTGCTAGCTCCAGCCACAGGCTAAAATGCTAAAACTGCGTACAAAAAGATGGCCACCCAACCAGAGTACAAGGACTGCAGAAACTGCAATTTTGGGGTACAGATCTAGAACATGCAACGCACCAAGCACTGGCAGCAAATTTCTTGACCCTTTTCTTCCCGGAATTATTTGCAACCAGGAAAGTTTTTGCAAGCTTTTTGTCCGGTTTCATAAAGTGTAATCACAAATTTTCCAATGTGGATCAAAATTTAGATGAGTAACTAATTTAATGAACAGCCTCCAAACATTACGTTTCATCACATTTATATTGACCACTGTAACAATATTAATTTTACAGAGAGAGAGCACTCAAAATGGCTAATTTAATTCAAATTATAAATGCTAAAAAAGACAAATTTCCTCACAAATCTCTCAGATTTTTCTCAGGACTCAAAGAAATTTTTGATTCTCACCACTCATTTGATACAGGTGTAAGTTTATTTTTAATCTTAGGTCTAGATCTTTGGGAACACTCTGAGCTGCATATTTGCATAGAGCTACTTTCTAAGGTGTGATCTTCACACAGTGCTTGTGAGGGAGTGAGGCCAGCAGGACTGGTTAGAGGACAAAAGTGGTGCCTTTGTAGCAGGGCCTCAGCCAATCCCACAGAGAGCTCAAGAGGGAATAACCCTGCACAGTCTCTAACTGAAGCAAAAATGTACCAATTTTCACCTCTCCCATGAACAAGTCATTTAATGTGAAGTCCGGAGGAAAAGAAAGAACTTGAACCAGGTACTTACTTAGGTCTAGGGCAAATTCTGAACAGGAACTCAGCTGTAATTCCTTGCAAAGTGACACACCCAGGCACAGAACAAATGACTGTCTCAGTCTAAAGGGACATCTACATTTTTCCCCATATAAATTTAAAATCATTCAACTTTTGATAATGAGAGCCTATCGATCACTACTTACTAATATCTGTCATGCTTTATGTGTATATGGGTTAATATTCTGAATATTACTAACTCAATGAACATAAAACATCTTGAATATTTGTGAAGGTTTTGTGTGTTTATTATTGACAGAATGGACTGTTTACCATCATAGATTTCTTACCAAACCTTTAAAACTTAGAATTTTGACAGAACACACAGCCGCAGATAGAATTTGTATCACTACAATGGTCACAAATGAAAAAAAAGAAACCTTTTCTTTTGTCATTCTACTTTGCAATCAATATTTGTTTAGGGCTAGGACGAAAGGGTTTCTGTGAACAAGTTGCGAGCTTTGGGGCTGACATCAGTTGTCTGTTTGCATCTGTGTGTTATGCCAAGTCTACACCATCTCAGCTGGACTGTTACAATCATCCACCAGCAGGCTCCTCAGCATCCTATGTTTGTCTCTTGACCACCATTTTCTACATATGAGCCCTTAGAATTCTAGTTAAAATGGAAATAAAACCACCAAACCCTCCTGCTTTAAAACACTTTCATGGCACTCTGGATGTATTCCAGAGTCCTTACCATGACCTAAAAAGGTCTTCAGGATCTGGGTCCTACCTGTTTTTCTTAAATCCCCTTCTGACATCAAACACCAAGCTTACAAACATCAAGGAATATTGGCCTCCATTCTGAGTGTATAAAATAACAAACTGTTCTGGCTCCAGCTGTTTACATTCTGTTACCTGCACTCAGAACACCCTTCCCTTGGCATCTTGGTAGTTCATGTCTTCTCATTATTTATTTAACTAGGCTATCCAAAAATACCTGCATATGGCCCTCCCTTCCTTTCTGGGGTTCTACTGTGTCTCCGTGCCCCTGCCCGTACCTTCCCCAAACTGACCAATGCCTCTCCGTAATGTCTCCATCACAACTCTCCATAGTTTTCTTGTTTATTAATTTAATAACATGTTTTTTATCACTACCGTAAGAAGGCAAACTATGTGTTTCATTCCTTCTAATTTTAATATTCTGTAAGATTGACTCCAAATATTTAATAGACATAGCACATACAAAAAAAGTATATGAAATGAAATGAGTGTTAGGCAAGGACGAGACTATAAGAAAAGTGTTAGGACATGTTAAAATTCTGGAACAATGGAAACCATTGTTAGAATTTTAGGAGTATGTTCTTGCAGTAGTGAAATACATAAGTATTACTATTTGATGCAATTACCTTGTTCACAACATATACTGCATTTTATTATATTCATATATTTACTTAAATGGTGATTATTAAATTGTCTTCTTATTGCTGATCAACACTAATATAATCTAGTTTTTTGAAACATTTATGTTAGGGCAGTTCTTACAAAAACTTTTCTATGCTTTTGTAATATATTTGCAAAATATTCATGTAAAAATTTATCTTGACTCCCAAAGAAATAATCTTATGATCATACTATTTAATATGTCACTTCTCCCAAGCCCTCCCTAAACTCTCATCCCCTCTCATTTTCTTCATGATGCTTTCTCTGGTAGTATCTATGTATTTTTTTACCAGCCAACTGAAGACTACATCAGGGGACAAAACGGTCTTAGATTCTCCTTTATCTCTGTTCTTAGAATAAGACTTGGTAAATAGGGTGTATTTCACAAATACTTGTCAATGTAATGAATGAATGAATGACTCTGTTAATCTAAGAAATTTGCATATATGGAAGCTGCTACTTCCCAATGAAGCTGAAAAAAATGAGACCTCTTAGTCACTACAGTCCTTTCACTCTGAAAAGGTCATACAATTAATCTTTCCTTTAATTCTCTGTTTATATATGCAAAATTACTACCTAACCCAAGGGTTCATGACTTACTAATAAGTAATAAAACACTTTTTCAGTCTGTTCCATGGCCATGTAAATAATGAACATCTAACTGCTAATTGATAATAGTTGCACTGATATTTATTATTTGCTATATTTCTCCCTATAGTTATCTAGTTATCACACTTAAGTGAGTTTTATTTTAATTGAATCATATTTACTCTTTCAAAAAAAAAGAGAAATAGCGAGCGAGAGAAAGGGAGAGGGAAGATGGGAGAGAAAAGAAAGAGATGTTTGTCTTTTTCATTCACTACTCTCGTCCCAGTACCTAGAATAATACTTAGTACACACAATGGAGTCACTCAATAAATATTTGTTAAATTAATAAATTAAAAATAATTTACACAGCCAAAGTGAATAAAGCTTCTCTTCTAGGAGAGATATTCATCTATATACCTATTTTTAGTAAGATTTTATTTTTACCATGGATTCTTACCCATATTCTTTTACCAAGCACATCAAGGAAGAAAAAGCATTGGACTAGGAGACAGAATCATGTTTCTAGTTCATGCCCTTTTTTTTTCCTTCCTTCCCCCATTTGGTTTTGATGGTGGGTCCTTTATGCATGCTCCTTGATGACCCGTCCCCTCCCTTTACTCTGTCATTCCCCTTCCTCCTCCCCTCTGGTTACTGTCACTTTTTTTTTTTAATTTCAATATTGCTGATTATATTTCGCTTGCTTGTTAATTTTGTTGATTAGGCTCCACTTATAGGTGAGATCATATGGTATCTGTCTTTCACTGTGTGGTTTATTTCACTTTGCATAATGCTCTCCAGTTCCTTGTGTAACTGCATGCAAACCCTTTAAGTTATCTGGGATTCAGTTTCCTGAATTACCAAACAAATGAAATAATTACTTGACTCTCTAAGATTCTCTTTTAAAAATAAAACCCACCGTTATTGTCCATTTTGATATTCATTTGTTTTTAGAGACAATTTTTAGACTCCTATACATTTTTGTCTCTTTTTAAGTATTGTCAATGAAAAAGTCTCACAATTACTGAAAACCTTGTCTTTAATTCCCCTTTCGTACTTGTTTAGAGTCAGTTATATGGCATCACCCTTATTGTATAATTAAGGAACAATAACTCAATTCTAAAGTTATTAATTCTAAAAATTTGGCAGGAATAGATGACTTGACTTACAACTGAAAAGATTTATGCATTAGGATGATGCTAAATAAAGTAAGAATCAGGTCAAACTCTCCAAGCAAGATTCTGTTCTATGTTGCAGAGCTCACTCTCAACAACTGCTTTAAAAGTCAATGCCACGTGATATTGTGTTGGGTAATATAGTTTCCATCTAGTTTTAGAAGGGAATTTTGAGACAATTAATGTTTTCTATTAGCCAGTTGGATTGGTTACATTACTTAGCAACATTTTATTCAATATAGAACTATCAACACCTTTGCAAGTGAGGTGGAATGTTTTATATATGATAGTAGTTGTTAAAAGTGCCATTGAAAGAGTTGTCAATAGAAAATTATATTCCTTATTATCATTTATCTAAGAAAAATCTAGTGAAAGAACCACTACATAAAAGAAGGATAGTTTTCTTCTATAATTCAAATCAAAGGACAACTAAAGTTTTATCTTTTTAATCTCTCTAACATAATCTGTGAGATTGGGATAAGAGACATCTTAAGTACACTCTCTACTTTAGAGCACAGAGTGAGCTCAAATAGTCCTGTGACTTTTCCCGTGAGGCTTTCTGAGAGGTGCTAAAATATTTTGGGAGAAAAACCTTTTTCCTTAACCCATGTACATTATTGTGCTTTGTCATCCTAAAACAACAATCTCAGTTTCCATTTTTTTCTCTCCTCAAATGTGATTACTAGAATTATTTAAGTGGACCATCCTCAATTGTTTACCTGTAGAATTGTGTTTAGGGACCCATCTTAGCACCGTGGCAAAAAGGAAATGAAATCATCTCCAGCTCCAGGGTACATATCGGTCTAAGACAATTTTGGCAGTCTGGTTTTCTCTACCAGTACTTTAGTTGATGAATAGGCATGAGATGTATGACTGGTCCCTTTATTCTTTCATTTATCTGTTCAGCAATTATTTTTTAGTGCCTCCTATGGGACAGGTACCCTTCAAGGCATTAAGGATACAGGAGGATACAAGCCACTGCTCTTCATAGAATTTACATTTTAGAGGAAAGACATAAACAAAACAAAGATAAATAAATAAATAACTAGTATTTCAGGGAGTGAGCATTCCATGGAGAAAAATAAAGGCAGCAAAGTGACAGAGAAGAATGTGAGAAGAAAGACATTGTTTTCAATAACACAATTGGCAAAGGCCTTCATGTTAAGTGAAAAGTTGTGACTGAAAATTCAGGGGGAAACCTGATACTATTTTAGATGCTAATTAGATACTATTTTAATGACTACAGTTGCTATGTGATTCTAAGAGATAAGAATATATTTTTAAAAAGAAGGATTCTGTCATATCCAATGATCTTTACATTTAGATAATAAAGGTATGTTGCATGTCTCAATAGACAACAAGAAAATCTAACTCAAATGCCATCACCATTTGGATGGGGGTTATAGACCCTAATCTCACTTAAAACTGAACAATGATATTACTCAAAAACAAGGGATGCTTCTATATGGTCACATTTTCCTCCATATTACAAAGCCCTTGCTACAGACTAGGTACAGATTTCATTAAGTTTCTGTCATCTCAGGCTTCCAAGTGAAGAGAGTGACCTAAAAAATTACTTGAAAAGGTTTTTTGAAGATTGTGTGATATGATATGTTTCCTTATTATGTAGTCATTTTTGAATTCTCAGGATATTTACAGTTAAGTTTATAAATATTTATAATGATAAATAAAACCTATGCTATTGATATTTATAATAGATATATGCATATTTGGTTGAACAAGTAATATTGAAGAGAATTTGCTCTATTAGAGTGACAAGTCAACTCCCTGATTTTTTTAATATACATTTCTTAAAGACTTTATTTATTTTATTTTTAGACAGAGGGGAGGGAAGGGAGAAAGAGAGGGAGAGAAACATCAATGTGTGGTTGCCTCTCACAAGCCCCCTACTGGAGACCTGGCCTGCAACCCAGGCATGTGCCCTGACTGGGGAATAGAACTGGCAACACTTTGGTTCACAGGTCAACACTCAAACCACTTAGCTACATGGGCCCACCAGCTGGGTTGATTTTTTTAATATTTAAACATCAATATATTTATAAGAATTAGTTTACTTTAGAAGTGTTTGTTATTTGAGATAAAAATACTTGAGCAAGTTAAATATATAAAATTTATAAATAAAATTTAAATATTTAAAGGAACTTTAAGGTAATAAAAACAACAAATATTTATCAAATTTTCTTTAAAGCTAATCATTAAAATTACTAATCTTGAAACAAAATAATCAAATACGTAAGTTGGACTTAAAAAGAATGTGATTTTTAAGAAAATAACAACTTCAATAAATTGAATGTTTATTTTAAAAAATCTTTGAATAATCCATCATGTGCACAAAAAGATCCATGTGGGCAAGAAAAACATTACATTTCTCATTGGAGTGACTTTTAAGCAGAGACCTATCTACAGGGGTGGAATTAGCCACAGAGCAAGGATACTCCTGGCAGGAAGGATACTCCTGGCAGGAGTAATGTAAGTGCAAAGGCCCTGAAGCAAAAACATGCCTACTTGATATTTGTGGACAAGTGTGATTCCTAGAACTGCCGTGGCCGTTGTTGCTCCCAGAACCAGCAGATGAAGCCTGAAAGAGAAGGTCAGAATCTGAGATCAAAGTGCATAGGAAGCAATGTCCTGGCATACTCTCCCCACCTCCTTCTTGTTATATAAGGTAACAAATGCTCTTATTTTTTAAGCCACTTCGAATGTGCAGTTACCTGTTGCTTGCAAGTGAAAACATCCTCAACAATTCAAGTTACATCAAGTTGCCAAACAACGAGCAGACAATCTTTACTAGGTGGATATGCTAAGGGACTTTATTTTCAAGTAGATTTTCATTTGCAGGGTAAGATTTTTTTCTGGAATTAATTATTACACACTGATATATATATATATATATGATAAGATATATATATCTTATCTATATAAAGTCACTTCAGTTTCATAGATATTATCTCTCTGAGCTTCATTCAGCCTTAGCATAAGTTCTTATCCTCAGCTTATAGAAAAGGAAACAGACTCCGAGAGTTTAAATCACTTGAATGTTCAGGCAGGGTGCAAGGGCCAATCTGTTGCTATTTTCATTATAACCAACTGTTAAAAATTGATGTTTGGCATAAAATTTCAGGCCAACTAAAATTCTAAAATCATAAATTCTGGATAATGGCTCTCTAATAAGGAAATTTAGGGCAAGCTAATGGAAAAAATGATTTGATGGGGCAGCCTTCTATATGGAGCTCTTCAAATAAAATCACATTAGTAACTTCACCTATTCAATTCTTAACCTTGTGTTTGTTGAAAAAGTCAGGAGCCTGTGGAGAGTTGGAGGCACAACATTTATCATTTAGTAGCTGAGTATCCAGATTCAGTTTCCCTATTACTGACCCGTTGTGGGAGTAATGTATGTATATAATTCTTATACCGGCTAACTTATATAATAGCAGCTCAATACACAATAACCACTACTGGGCTAAATAAATGCATAAGTGAGTTGCCCCTTAAACACTTCATAAAGAATTACAAAAAGAATGGTAACTGTTTTTTTAGAATATCAACTAATTACCCATAGCCTTGAAATTGAATAGGAAAATTTAAATTTTAACCAAATACTTTTACTAATATACTTTAAAAATCCTTCTGGCCATAACTCTGCTATGGACAGAGGGAGACCTGGCCAGAGGAGGGTCTGAGTAAGGGAGGGGCCCTCAGGTGTCCCTGAGGGGGCTCCGTTCCAAGGCAAAGGGTAAACAAGCTAATGCAGCAACAATGGCAGTTGCCCCAGCAACTGGGCTAGTGTGCTGTCTGATGACAGATTCCTGGGGGGGTGGGGGGGGGTTTCTAGGGAGGCGGGGAAGAGACCAGAGACAGAGCACAGGCAGAGGCCTTGCAGGAATCTGCAGGTCTGCACAAGACTTATAAATGCTGGACAAAGGGAAAAGCCCTCCAACCCCCTTCTGGTTCTTGATTGAAGGGAAAACCAGAGGTCCCAGAGGCACAGGTACATAAAGGTTAACATGGCAGCAGCGGGAAGTGAAGACCTGCCAATCTAGCCAGGGGAAAAGACAGGGAATTGGCTGGGGAAGCTGGATGCTTTTGGACAGCATGGAAGTTTGACCAGGAGATTTAAGCAGAGGGCAGACAGGGACTCCCCTTTTCTCTTCCCCTGAAATCCACACAGGGACTCACGGGCCACGGGTGTTAGGGCAGCCTTGGGCACCAGCCTGTAGACGCAGATCGAGTCCCTGCAAGCCTGGCTGCAGTGGTTGGCAGCAGCCCTGGGCCCCTCGTGTGAGAAGCAGCAAGCATGGTGATTATGGTTCTGGCCACACAGGACACACACGCCCTGGACTCCAGGGAGGGAGCCTGAAGCCAGAGAGCCATGGGCTTAGCAGCCTTGAACTACAGATAAGCATGGAGCGAGATTTCTGGGCATTGTCTCTGGCTCTGGGGGAGGCTGGGTTTTGTCTGTGTGAAATTGGCCTGGAGTCAGGAAGTCCCCTATCCCCCCCAGTTGCGCAACATCTTAATAAAGAACTTTTCCCTTCCCCACCCACCTTTGTCTTATGCTTATGTTCAACAGTAGGGGCAGCCAAACCCCACTTTTGTTCGGTAACACTATTATCTTTGTCTGTACCCCCATAGCGTCACTCCCTGATCTCTGGCCTATTCTGACTGACATATCTCTCTCTCTCTCTCTCTCTCTCTCTCTCTCTATATATATATATATATATATATATATAGAATAAGACAGTAAAAATAATATGAAGAATCTCATGTAATCTTTGAACATGATATTAGTGATGAGGATTCCCCAGTGAGGAGAGTTAAAAGTGAAAAGGGGGGCAAATAAAATGCTAAAAGAGAGCATTCCAAAGCAAATCTAAGGTTAAAATAAGATTAAAATAAGGTCTTGGGAAAATCAATAAGCTTACAAATATTTTTATAAAAATGAATCCACTTATAGTTAGACTGAAAAAGTCCAAAAAAGCAAAGGACTCTATTATATCATGTTACCACACAATTTTTTGCAGAAAATATCACTTGATTCATTTTTAATTGATTTTTAAAAAGACAACTCATAGTGGCAATTATGAGACACTTTGTTAAATAAGAGATGAAATAAATTTATTATTAAATTCAAGATGCTTTTTCACACTTTACTGTGAAAATTTGCTTCCTTTTTAAAATGATTTTACTTTTTTCATTTGTTAAGTTATATTCTCATGATAGAACTTCTGTAAAACAGTACCCTTAAAGGCTGTTCCCTAGATTACAGAAAGAGACTGAAAGTATTAAAGAAGAAAATGCTGAAATTAGGTGGCAAATTAGTCAGCAGTAAAAGCCTTCACGGCTTAAGGAGGGTCACGGAAGCAATGTCACTAATGCCGGCCTTTTTTACTGTTTAAAGAGGGGGACATCATTTAATAGCCAGGGCAGCTTACCCACTAAAGCCATCACCTTAGGAAATGGCTTCATTCAATTATCCAATTAATATTTATTAAACATTCACAGAGTCAGGTAGTGTCTATTGGAGACAGAGTAGTTTAGGAAAACTAAAAATCCTCATGGAGCTTATGTTCTTGTAGAAGGGATAGACAATAAAATAATGCAAAAGTCAGTTATGTACTATGGTTGCTACTAATAGTACTTTGATTAAAAAAATTAAAGTTTGGGGAATATGAATTGTTTCTTCGGGCTGACTGGAAATTTTCGCAGTGAGCTAGGGAAAACTTCACTGACAGTCACTTTGGAGTCAAAACTGGGAAGAGCAGGACATAGCCTTGAGGATGTCTAGAAGGGCTTTCTCAGCAGAGCCCAGGCACAGCAAGTGCAAAGGCTTGGAAGCAGGAGTGCACCTGAGGATTTCAAGGAACTGAGAGAAGCTGAGGTTGCCTGGAGATGGTGAGCATTCCAGGAGAGATGATATGATTGAAGCGGTCAGAGCCTGCGAACCTTCTCAAGCCCTGCTTCCTTTTCTGCAAAATAATTATGAAAAGGATGCTTTCTGCCTAGGAGGGTCGTAAAAATATTCCGAGAGATAATTCTTATAAAGTACTAAGTACAACGTCTAGCACACAGTAAGTGCTTAATAAACGCTAGTTCTTGGTTTTTGTTATTTCATGAAAAGAGCCAAAGAGCTATCATACCTAATACCACTGAATATTTGAGTCATTTAACGGCCCCCTTTACCCGAATTCATGACCACTTGGAAACTATTGAATTATAATTTCACTTTTGTGCGATTTTTGCCTCCAGGGGAGAATTTGCCAGTTTTATGAATTGAGGTATTCCAAAATTAGATGCCAGTAAAGTTCTTTTATAAATTGACGCGTTTTCAGTATCACGATGAGTCTAATTATTGTGAGTTTACCCATGAGAAACAGATCTAAGCTCATGTTTTAATTGTAAAGTCAGATTTCTAATGCAGATCGCCTGACCTTCTACCACGGCCACTCCCTAAGGTGACTCAGCTCAGGGATGCAGCCTTGGGGCAAGCCAGCAGGGCCCTCTAGGCGGCACCCACCTCATCTCCTTTGCTATCGCAATGTTGCAAATCCATAACCCTCATTTCCCTTCACTCGGTACTATCGCATATATCATCTCTTGTAATCTTCTACATTTTTTGTGAGGGTGCTGAACAGCTGCCACTTAACTGGTATTTAACAAGTGCAGAAGGTCAGGCACAGAGGCAAAGAGACAGATCTGGTCCCGGGCCCAGACATTCAGACTCCTCAACCTGTGTCCTTCTACTGAAGACAAGAAAACTTGGGTTTCAGTCTCAGATTCCTGCTAACAGATATGTGGCCTTAAAGTATCCTTCCTCTTTGGGTCTGTTTTCTTAGGGAGTTGGAATAAACAATCTCTAATATCCTTTGTAATGCAAATATCCTAGAAATCTAAGGTAAGAGTGAAGTGAACAAACTAATAGAATATGTAGAGAAGAAATTCAGTTAGAGCAGAAATTAACAAAAGAATATACAGGGTCCAGCAGAAGTAACGCCTGCTTGAATGTGGTTGGTAGTGTAAAAATATAGGCATAATAATGTACCGTTTTAATTTGAACACTTCACCTAAAATGTCATATGATGTACTTGAGTATGATATTGTTATGTTACAGAATTACATGTTTATGATTTTGTATGAAAAGATTTTGTAATAAAAAAGAGGTGTTATTTGTGCCAGACCCTGTAAATGTAGGTTGAATCTGAACAGAAACATCTCCATCTTACATAATACATTTATAGAGGGTTGAGGAGTTGGGAAGAACAGGGAGAGACAGGTTCTGAATGTTAATATTTGGCAAAGAGATCCCATGTGCACTGTCAACTGCTTTCTTTTATATTTTCCCATTGGAGTTTATTCATGGGAAATTAGTAAATTATTATAAAAAATAAAATTAATACATTAATAAAGTTAATTAATAGAACTAATACTTTCCTGCCAAAGTGTGACTGAACCAGTATACAATAATATTGAATGTGAATTGAAAAATAAAATTTAAAAAATATGACAGCAAAATTGTTTCATAAACTATTAAAAAATAAATATATATATTTTTAGTTTTTTTAATTACATATTTCAAGCTATATAATCCTGCACATTTACAAATTAATCACTACAGCAGTGCTGTCCTCCTAAGTTACCACCGTGAAATCCACCATGGTCTATTTGTGTTGGAGACTTCTGTCTATTATCTTTTGGTTCACTGACCTGTGTTTTTATTCAACATGTTGGAGAGGTCTTGAGGGCTTTGGCAGTCCAAGTCCCCTAGCAATTTTCTACCCTGTCATCTTAAAAGGAAACTGTGCTGTATCATACGAAATCACCCTCACTAGTGCAGTGAAGTGGCAGGGAAAAGGGGGGCCGTCAACTCACTGCAACATATTTTTTAGACTGTGTTCTGAAAAATCACCTGTTTTTCTTAAATTTTCCCCATGATCTACACCAACCATTTGAATACAATCAGGATTTCAAGAAACTACAATTTTCCTGTGCCACACTGCGCTGATACTTCAGTTAAAGGCATGCATTTGGGTCAAGCTCATTGAAATGATAAGAAATTAATTGCACCTGTTTCAAGCTAGCCTGCAAACGCTCTTTAGTTTCCCCTGCATTAAAATGACATTTCTCACAGCAAGTAGCTACTGCACTTAAAATCATGTTAGGACCCTCTGCTTGTGATAGGAAGAAGACAATGAATCATTTATTCCTTAGAGAATATGTACTTCTACATCTGTACATAAAGCAACCTTGTTTTTTGGTAGCAGACCTTTCGTTATATCTCAGGGAGAGAGTGACGTCACATGGATTACTTACTGGTAGAAACTGGAAAGAAAAAAATAATGTGATTCACTCCACTACAAAGAATGACAGCATTAATGCCTCTTTATATCGATATTTGAGATTTCCTCCTTCCCCTTCCTAGGATTCATTAAAGCATCATTTAAAATTTTTTGACTTTGGATAATCAAGATACATTTAAAACATTCATATAAGAAATGACCCTATGGAAACTACAGAATCTAAATTAGTCACCTCGATGGATTCTACTCTACACCTACTTCAGTGGTTTACTGAGGATATAAGTTTAAATTTTTTACCGTTTGAATTCTTATACACTACTTTAGTATTTTCACCATAAATGAATATTCATAGATGTTACTATACTTAGAATTCTTAATTACTCTATTTGTTATTCAAATAAATGAAAGTTATTTTTCCACTGAAATTCCTTTGAAATGGGTTACTAATAAGTTTAAGATAAATATGAGCAAAAATAAGTTCACCAAAGTAAAATAAATAAAATATGTTTAAATACTTTACACATTTGTTTTCTTTTTTATAAAGACAAATAAGGGACAAGTGAAACAATAAAATGAAAATATTATATAAAAACTAGAAAACATTAAAAAGGAAAAATGTATATGTAGCCATGGAACATATCAATGACCTAATATATTCTCACTTGCTTGTATCCAGGTGAAAGGAAACGTTCACCAGGTACACAAGAGTTAAATTAGAGAGGCTGAATAGGTGGTGTTGATAATAATTCAGATACCTCAATTTACATCTATTTTCAGTATTTTTGTAACTACAAAGAGAGTAGATCCAGCATCCAGGGCAACGCCTATGGCAGAAGGAACTCGGCTGAAACGAGCATCTGGCATCCTCTTCTTTTTTCTTTCAGAGTGAGGACATTAAGTGATATGTCCGTGGAAATGCCACTAGAAAAGGCGGAGAACAGAATCACAGAGTCACAGAAATTACACTATCACTATAGTTAGGATTGATGAAGTTTATTTGGAATATCTTCATAAAGGTGAGGTAAATAATTATTTGGTTAAGCAGCTGAATATCATACTGCTTTTGGGTTTAATATTTAATTCAGCCTATTTGGGCCAGGAGGGCAGCAATCAATGTTTTTTATCAATGCCTCCTAAATTTTGGGGAATTGAACGTTATCATTATTTGTTAGATCATCCACTGCTCCAGGAGTAACTATTTGTAAAAGCCTATTAAAAATTCTCGGGGGATTACCATATTTATTTTGAATATTTGCAGTTTCTTTTAGGCATCCAAGAATCACTAAACCAAGATTAGGATTTACTCTTTTATTACTTTGAGACATTTAAAAATATCTGTACCAAAGATAAAAATGCTAATTTTCTTCTACTGGATTATCACTTCAATAGTCCCTTGCTTTCCATTGCAAATATATTTGTAAGCCACTAGGTATTTACTTCTAGACTGTAGGCTTTCCTAGGAAGATAATTTTTGCAAGATTGAAATCAAATGATCCTTGATGCTCCTGTCATTAAAAGCTTCTGTTCACAAACCACAAGTCAGAAGGGAGTAAAATCAACTAAAGAGAAATTTTGCTGCAAAGGGAGAGTTAGCTCATGTTCTGGTCATTTAGATACAATTTAATGTCACCATTGATTTACACCATGTATTGTAGTTAAGATAGTAATTGCTACATTAAAGTTTATAGTATCTCTAGTACCTCTGAAAGATGTTGTTTTCAAAACATTACTGTACACTAATAAAGCATTGGACTATTACTATGTTTGTTGTATTTTGGTTTTACAAAGAATTTTTTAACAGAATGTGATTATTTTTTCACAGAGTTTTAATGCTCCAAATTCCTCTACAGAGCTATTTCGTAGACCCAGTAAAACGTTATATTCTTAATATGGTTTTAGCCTAGTATGTACCAAGTACTATGTATGCCACAGGCAAGTCAGAAATTAATGGCATGATCTTGTCCTCAATGAGTTTATAGTCTCTTAGACTGGAAGTATAGACAGGTAGTTACATCCTAATGTGAGGATAACAGTAAACGCAGCGTGGTATTGTGTAAATGGGAACACCAGAAAGCGTGATCTAGAAGGGTAGGCATGCATCCTTTCTTGGCAAGCATTCTCAGTAGTGAAGCCCAGGTCCATGGGCTTCGCAACTTGTAGGTGAAGGTGCAACCAGGGAAGGATGCAAATACCGTGGAACCCTATAAAGTGCAGGGCCCAGAGCAGGGGCTCTTATGCTGTCACTAAGAGCAGTACAGGGTACACTGTGACTGATGGAATACAGGAGGTAGAACATGAATTCTCCTGATTTCATTCCCCTGGAAAAATGGCCCTGAAACCCATGAGGCTAAGCAAGCAGTTGCTCTTAATACTAAGTGGTAGCCAGCTTTCACCCTCATATTGGCTCTCCTTTTTTCTGCCATTTTGCTCTTTTTTTTCCCTCACCTGAGTTTGCCTACCATTGCATTCTCTAATATTATTATAGCGGGTTATTTTTTGCCTGAGGCTCTGCTTTCTGAGACCCCAAATGAAAACAAGTTTTAAGCAGAAAAATAGCATAATTAGATTTTTTCCTGATTGTGTAAACACATTCATTCATCCATTTAACAAATATTCCCTGAGGATCTTACTAGATAAAGTCAATGTTCAGAGTACTGAGGATAAATGAACAAGGCAGATAGGGCCCTTCTTTCATGAAACATGTGAGATGTGGGCAAGGGAGAAGTTAACTGGCAGTTGCGATGGCACGCGGTGCGTGCTGCAGTGGGAAGGTGCAAGGCTCTCTTGGAAAGCCTAAGGATACCAAACCCATTCTTCCAGCCTGATGGCAAGTTTCCCACAGGAAATAAGAAAGGTTTTTGGTTGTAAAGCCTGGTAATCAATGACTGTGTTCTTTCCTCAGCAGCACTCATTCCCCTTATCCTTTTTCATTCATATTTTCCATTTGTTATATTTTCCAATGTACCAAACAACTATCTCCTGTATTATTTCTTTGATCTTAAATATTTTTGTGTGAACTCCAATATCCATGGACTTATTTCAACCCCTCCTTTCAGTCTCTAAAAAGCTAACAGAAGATCCTAGAAAAATGTGCAGAGGCCACGCCACAGAGTAGTCTACGTACTAATGCTAAGTGTTTGGACGTCAACCAGAAAGGGGAATAAAATATTAAGATTAGACTTGCAGTAAAGAAAACGTAGTCTAGCTGCTGTACTTTTTTAAATGTCATTTAAAGTCTACTCTTTCTACTTATTAAAAAAAATTCGCTATAAAAGAGCATGCTACATTACTCAGTCTCATACATTTTGTATTTACCATGTCTCTTTATTAAATCATTTTCTCTTGTGTTGGATTTAATCACACGTTGTTTTATATAGCAATATGTTGTACAAGCCTGTAGCTGAGGAACAATAGACTATACACCACGCAGCCTAGGTGTGTAGTAGGATGTGCCATCTCGTTTGTATAAGTGTCCTCGATGGTGCTGTTCAAGTACAGATGAAGTTGAAATTGCCTAACGACGCATTTCTCAGAACTATCCCAGCTAAGGGGTGCATGGCTGTGATATGAATAGGTGAAATAAAGGAGAAGCAAAGAGCTAAGGAAAGGTTAACGGTCACGCCTACTTTGCACGTTAGGAACCTTATTAAACGTTAGGTAATTTAATGAGATTTGCCTTGCCCGATGAAGCATATTGTTTGCCAAATCTGACAATTCTAACTTAGGTTGGGGATGCGAGAGAAAGAATACATTTGTAAGAAATCCTGGAAAGAGTTGAAATCATCTCCACAACCATTTTAGGATGTAAAGATACCTAGGAACTGGCTTCAGGTTAGAAAATTTGGGGAGTTTGGGGTTCTATTCACTTATTTCTCCAAGTTTAGCAAACTGAGGGCCAAAAATGAGAGAACAGAAGATTAAAATACAGGGTGGGGCAAAAATAGGTTTATAGTTGTTTGTATAGAAAAATAATACAATAAATAATAATACAAGAATAAACTCTGTTTCACATACTCATAGCTGTAAACCTACTTTTGCCGCACCCTGTATGACTTCTGATTAACTTATGGGATAATGTATAGAACGCAGGAACTTCAAAAGTTTAATCTCCTTAGGGAAAGCAGCTAAGGCTTAAGGCCAAAGAAAAAATGTTTTTCATTCAAGTTTTCACTCCCTGGATACTTTCTCCACCGGTGACTAGTGTGGACTTGGAACCCAGTTACACAGAATTAGATCCACAGAGAAAAGACCCTTTCGGTGGCAGGGAAACTGGACCCTACTGCTCGAAAGGCCAACAGAGAGAAAGACAAACAGACACAGATACATACGCTCATCCACAATCAGTTTTTTACTGTAGAAAGGTCACTGTAGTCATGATGTAAATAACAATTTGAAGAAGAAAAAAAGACTGGGAGCAGAGAGAGCTTTTGTGGCAGAGAAGATGGTGTTCAGACTGAAATTAACGGTGGGGACAGAGAGTATTAGACAGATTGGTTAAGGGCAAGATTGACGGAACTTAATGTGCATTTTAGAGGACAGAGAAGTGTCAACGATTGTGCCAAGCCTGAGTTATAAATGGCAGCATCATTCACTGAGAAAAGAAACACAGGACAAACTTTGAGATTAAACGACAGAAGTCAGTTAGTTCTCATAGGACAAACTGCCTTTAAGGTGCATAAGGGACAACCAAATGGAGATACCCAAGTAACAGCTGATATGTGATTGTGACATGGGTGGACTTTTGTATAAGTGTGTGAGTCTGTATGTAGTCCAGAAGATATGTGCTTATCTGAACAAAAGAAAACACTAATTTGAAAAGATACATACACCCCTGTGTTCACTGAAGCATTATGTACAATAGCCAAGATATGGAAGCAACCTAAGTCTTTGTCAAGAGAGGAATGGATAAATAAGAAGTGGATACATAAGTGTGTGTGTGTGTGTGTGTGTGTGTGTGTGTGTGTGACACACACTGGAATATTACTCAGCCATGAAAACGTGAAATCTTGCCATTTGTAACAACATGGATAGACATAGACGGTAGATTACACTAAGTGAAATAAGTCAGAGAATCACAAATACTGTATCATTTCACTTATGTGTGGAATCTAAAAAAATTAAGAAAAACTCATGGTTAAAACGAATAAGACTGGTAGCTATGGAAAAACTGAGAGTTGCCAGAGGGTTGAGCCAGAGGTACGAGCAAAAGGTGAAGGAGATTAAGAGCTACACTTATAGTTATAACATAAATAAGTCATGGGGATGTAAAGTACAGCAAAGGGAATATCAATAATATCACAATTACTTTGTACAGTGACAAATGAATAGTGGGCTTTGTGGTGATCACTTTGTAAGGTATAAAAATGCAAAATATCACTATATTATGCACCTGAAACTAATATTAAATTGTATGTCAGGTGTACTTGAATTAAAAAGAGCTTTGCATTCCATAATTTAAAAAATATACTACATGGACTCCATTTCTTTATGGAAAGTATTGATTTTTTATTTTTTAAGGGTTATGATGACTGGCCGTGGCTGGTGTGGCTCAGTGGATTGAGTGCTGGCCTATGAACCAAACAGTCGTCGGTTCAATTCCCAGTCAGGGCCCCTGCCTGGGTTGCAGGCCAGGTCCCCACTTGGGGGCATGTGAGAGGCAACTGATGGAAGTTTCTCTTACACATTGATGTTTCTCTCCCTCTCTTTCTCCCTTCCTCACCCTCTCTCTAAAAATAAAAAATAGATAAATTTTTAAAAATTTGTTCTAATTTTTTTAATTGACATTTAAGAGAGAGAGAAAGGGGAAAAGAGAAAGTGTGTGTGGAAAGAGAGAGAGAGAGACAGAGAGAGAAACTGACTTGTTGTTCCACTTATTTATGCATTCATTGGTTGATTCTTATATGAATCCTGACAGGGGATCCGACCTACAACCTTGGTTTAGGAGACAACACTCTAACCAACTGAGAGTTCCAGCCAGGACTTAATAGTTTGCTAAGAAATATTTTGACATTTGCCGCCATTACAGGTGCTCACACATGATATAAAATGAAAATCATCCTACTTAGGTAAGCTTCCATTTTGATATAATTATATTTTATTTAGTATTTTACTGGAGCTGCCATTGAATTCTGCAAATTTCAGACATCATAAATCATACTTCCTGGAACTAGTGCCAAAGGATACAAAAAGATCTGGCTACCAAGGAGAAGGCTAGCTTATGAAAGGGAAGTGATATTAACTAGTAGACATATCAAACAAATAAATGAGAACTGAGAATTCATCAAAGTTTATAGCTTTTTGAAAAAGTAAATCTAGAAGAGTCCTCGTGGTATAGTTGACACTCAATTAAATTATTTAAAAAATAAACAATGGTAATATCAATAACCATATACTCTTTTTACTTAAGCCACTGTAGCCAAGGTGTGTGTTGGAAACGAATGTATTCCTGACTGATACAGAGAATAATTCAAAAGAGATAAGGATCAAAGCCCTGGGAGCAGATTCAATAACCCAGAGAGTGTTTTACAGTAAGATAAGAAAAAGACCTAAGGCAGAATCCTGTAAGAGCTAATATTTAAGCAAGGAGGAGTATGGGGGAGATGGAGGAGGGTGTAGGGGGGATAAGCAATGATGAAAGGAGACTGGACTTGAGGTGGTGAAACACAATACAGTGCACAGATGATGTGTTGTAGAATTTTGCACCTGAAATCTGTATAATTTTGTTAACCAGTGTCACCCCAATAAATTCAATGAAAAGGAAAGAAAGAAAAGAGAGTCTAAAAGAAGATATATAAGAATATACAGAGAGAGAGAAAAAAAAGACAGTAGAATGTGGTACTACTGAATTCCAGGAAAGAGAATATTATACATTCCAGTGGAGAGGGTTTCACAGTGTCAAATGGTACAGACTGTTCAAGAAAAACAATTCAAAATTGTCATCTAAACTTATCAATTAACAGTCTTCTGGTGATCTTGAAAAGAGCAGCTTCAGTGAAATAATAGGCAGTAGAAGTCATCACAGCAGGTTAAGGACTGGGTGAATGGTGAAGTAATAGGGAAAAAATAGAGTGTCCGCATCTCTTTCAGAAGTTTTTCTCCGTGAAGGGAAGAAAGAATTCAAATAACTATTGGGCAATGTAGACACATTGAGTGTTTAAAAAGCTGCCATTGTTGTCAGTGGCAGTGTTGCTTATTTATCTGATAGTGTTGCAGTACTGATGGAAATGATTACAAGCAGCAAGACCCTTCTGCTATTAGAAAGGTGAGAGTGGATATTGAGGTTGCTTTGTTCTAAGATGCCACAGGAAATTGAAGACTTCCCTTCTCTAAGGCTTAGAGGTGAGGAGGACATTTGAAAAAATGAGAAAGTTGAAGGTTTATGAAGCATTAAAAAGTGAATTTTTAAAGAGAATCTTGAAGAAAAACACCATGCAGAAAAATAAGGTGAATTTCTGGAGGCACTTGAGAGGCTGATTAAAATTGGAGAACAGAAAATTTTAACAGCAGTTATCCTTATGATTACAAAGTTCTCTCTGTCAGTAAACATTCACTATCCTGAATATGGAGAAGAGATTATTGGTTTCATCTGAGTTGGAGTGCTGCAGTACTGGATGGGTGGAAGAATAATGGAGCAATAATGTTTAGAATTATACAGGCACAGAGGAGTATACGAACTCGACTCTGTTGGAAAGGAAGGATTGAGGTAAGGGATGCATCTGACAACAGAAGTTAAGAAACCATGCTCTGTGATTCATGACGAGTTTAAAAAATAGTTACATTGAGATTCTATTCATCACAAGGTGTAAGCGAGTGAGAAAAGAAGATGTATAGATGTCTGATCGAGAAGCAGGATGTTTTTATGTAGGAAATATGAATTAATATTTAAAAAAGAAGAGAAGAAACACCTTCGTAGCAGTTCTGATGTAGGCTATGGTTGTCCAGGGATTGGACAAACTTCTATCCTGTTTTTTATTTCCAATTAATTAAGATTTTTGTTATGTGATTTTTCTTAACTAGCTACAATTGAGGAGATTTGAGCTATATCTAGGCTGTTTGTGTCTACATACATGAATAATAAAGGAATCAATTTCCCGGAATTATTTAGTTACTAATTTACTGATTATAGTTCATGGTTTGTTTTCTTTTAAGTTACCTATTTTTGATGAAATGATTGTTTCTCAAAATGACTTGTGGATGTGCACAGTTTCACATTAAGTATTCATGAACAATCAATTTTTGGATTTGTATAACCTTGAAATATCTTATTTAGCACCTTGTAGGCAAAAAACTGCCTGATAATTTTTGACCTGGATGTTTTATTGTCATAGAAAGACAGTGCTAGAGAACTCTCTGCTCAACACTTGGTCCTCCAATATTCTTCTAATAACTAGTAAGTATATTCTTCTAATTACTAGTAAGTGTAATCAAATAGAAAAGCAATTCAAGTCCAGCAAGACTGTTACTTCTGTCAAACCAAATTCTCCTTTCCATAATTGCTGTTCTGACAACTGCTGCAACTTTCCTTAAGCCTCTACGGTGACCTCCGTTACACCTAGCTTCTCCAGCATTACCAGAATGTATTATCTTGTAATAAGCAAATCATTGATTTGTGAACATATAGCCTAAACTTGTTTGAAAGCCAGGCAGGAGGATGGCCTTCATCTCACATATTACAAACCCAGTGTTTTATAAATGCAACCATATCAAGACCTCCAAAGTAGGTGCCAAGAAAGGAGATCTTCAGGACATGCCTTCCCGGGATTTTTTTTCCCATTTCTGCTGCTTTGAAAATTCACAGATTAGAAGTAAACAACATGTGTGCATCCTACATGTGAAAACCCGCCAGTCCTCCCACAAAGAACCTAAAGAGATTGGTAATGATGCTTGGTTAGTTATACTTTGGTAAACAATTCAACAAACACTCAAGCATTTAAACACACTTTTAAATATTTGATTCGCTCTCTGAAGGGATTAGATTATATCTCCAACAGGTTTAAGTCTGAGGCAACAAACATTCCAAATTTCACCAAACATAGTATTGAATTGGCAAACGCTTTAGTGTCTTATCAGAAACGGAGAGCCTAAATCATAAATACTAATAATTAGCTTTTTTAAAGTATTTGTATTGCATAGAAAATGTCTGTGGGTTATCAGCATAGGTTTATCCACAGTTATGGTACGTCAAATAGAGATTCATCTACACTTCAGATTATATCAAAGATTTTAAAGTATTCTTAATTGAGAACAAATTTACAATAGTTTAATTATATGTTTGGATTGGTACTTAGGAAATTTTATTATTTAATTGACATGTACTGTTTAGTAGTACCATTTTGCTACTCACTGATGCTGCTTTACTCTTTGCTGTATTACCTGCTTAGTAGCCATGTCAAAGAATCCTTATTTAAATTTCTTCACATGAAATTCATCAAAGGAAATAATTTAGTCCATTTATTAACTTTTATTAAAAAACACAACTTTTGCAATAACAGTTTAATACAAAAGACTGTGAAGTTTTCATATTTAAGACCATGGTCCTTCACTGATTTTTATTTAAACGATTGATGAGACATTTTCTGCATTATCAAAGGACTGTATCAAATAATGAGTCAACCCTTCTTTTTAGGGGTAAGAAAGATATTTTTTCATCAAAAAAAAAATCCACCATTCTTTATGTACTTGAATCAGCAAGTTGTGTTAAAGTGCTTCTGTTTAATTCCCATTTAAAAAAAAAACAATTTTCCATTTATTGAGCTAGGTAATCTCTACAATTCTCATTTGGTGAATATCTAAAAGTGAAAATGGTAAAAACTGAAAATCTTAATGAACCTAAATGGATGAAACAGTGCTCCCTCTTCCCAATCCTTTTACCTGAGCCACACTGCAAAGCTAACAGATAAAGCCCAAGCGAATTCTCTATGTGCCATTTCAGTCTCACCGCACCGGAGGTGATATCGCAGAGCTTTCAATCAATAGCCTCCCAAATTTGAGGAACAATTACTTTATTTTCAAAGACCTGTAAGAGGGATGAAAGGGCTTTAAGGTCTCCAGTTCACAAGTACCCTACGAACTCATAAAGCTTACATCTGCTGCTGCTGTGACTCAGCTTGCTCTTTGTTTATCAATTAGTTGTTAAAGATGCAAAATAGAAGACAATATGATTCAAACAAAATCACACAAATGAATTAGCCAATTTGCCTAAATTTTTCCCTGGGAAAATGCACATTAGTGAAATAACCTACACACACTGATTATTGCTAACCTACATCATTATAGTACCTACATCATTATTGTGTAAGTAATGAATATGAATTAAACATTACTGTGGTGCATTAAGAAACACTTTTAAATTATATGTTATGTCAGTGTGTTGATGCATCTCTAAAGGAAGCAAATGCCACATGACAGGAGTCTCACCTCTCAGAGAATAAAAGTGGCATATTCCCAATTCTGTCATTTAGGGGAGAGAGAGAGAGAGAGAAAGAGCGAGAGAGATTGATTTTCTTCTCTTCTTGAATAGCAAGGAAAACCTGAACAATATTTCTTCTTAGAACAAAGAAAGATAAAGACCCTTGTAAATCCTGGTTTTACCATTACAAAAAGAGCATACAAGAATCAGACATCAGATACTTTGAGTGACTCTACAGTATTATGATATCCATATGAACTTTACTATTTTACACAGGTCTATTTAAAGTGTTAATAAGCATAATATATACAAATTTAAGGGGGGAAGGGAGATATTTTCCAGAAATATGTGTCATATAAAAGCATGCCATCAGTAACTGAGATGCAGAGTTTAATCTATATTAGAGTTTCATTTTATCATGATTACTATTCATAAATAGCTAATAGAATTTTTATATCCTATCATATAAGAACAATTTATTTCAGGAAAACACACACAAATACATTTACTTAATATACTCATATTCCAATGGCTATCTCCTTTGAAACTTGATGCAATAATTTCCCCAAGAGAGCAAACATTCTCCTCCTCACCCTTTGATCCAAGAAGGAGCGAATGCTCCTCCATGTCTCCACATCCAGCTGTCATATAATAGAAACTTGAGTGACTCAGTGATTTCCTTACTTACCAAAAGCAATCCATGACTTCACTAATGTCCCTATAGAAGCATTAGGAAAGAGTCTTAATAAGATGGAACTGCTAAATATTTAATCCTGAGCAATAGTTAGTTGCACTTGGGTAAAACAATTAGTGAATTTATTAGTCAGGGGTCAATCTATAGGTCTACATTTAAAGATAAATCTTTGTGGGAGCGTAACTTTTATGTTCATTACAGAGGTTAGGATATGAAAGTAGTGGCTAACCAAAGTTCTTCTGTGAAATGCAAGGCTGTGAAATTCTAAAACACCTGCATAAATCAGGTGCATTTTCATTTTTAGAGGTACTAATGAAATTGAACATTATGGTGTATTTTAATGAAAACAAATAGTTTCACATCAAAAGCATAAAGAAAATGATCATTTATGAACATCCTTATAATTTTTCCCTAATTTAGACACTTATTAATGATTTGACCTTTCTAGTTGATATTGTATCCTTTAATAATCAAAATGAAAGGGTGATTTTCTTGTCCACTAATCTTTAATGTTAACATTTTTGGTAAATACATTATCCTGATAAACTATTGGATATCAAAATGGAACTATATAAGGAGAGTCTTTTCAGTATAGCAGATACAAATAAATTGATCACCCTCATACATCCTTTTCACAGAAATGGGATCATGAGGGCTATCTCCTGAAATGACAGCATTATGCTATTAGGAAGTTTATCCCCTAGCCATGTTAAGTATAGACATTAACAATTATATGTAAAAAGACAACCTGTGTGTACCAACAGAGAAATTACTGAAACTATATAGCTTTCAAATGTTTTTCTCGTGGTTTTCATTGCCCTAGGATCACAACTATTATAACTGTGTAGGAATCTGAAGATGGTGGGCTGTATTCAACTTTATTAATCTAAGAAAAAATTTTGCTCGCGGTGTCTGTTACAACCCCATGGACATAAGTAGTTTCCTTTTGAAAACAGAATTTTTGTGTGTGTGTGACTAACATTGCACCTGGAATCAGAGGAGTTTCCTACTGACTTTGCCAATGATGCAAGCTGTATGTAAAAGTAAGGGAGAACTATGAGGGAAGGAAGGCAAGTATGAGGAGGGCTGCCGCACTTTTGGGAACTCATGCTCCTGGGAGATAACACTGCCCTAGACAACAGGACACTCATGCCCAAAACAACCTACCAATTGAGGGGTGGAGCTCATGGAGTTGGAATCACACACTATTGTAATAGAATTGTGCTTTTTATGAGAGGTAGATCTATTTAAAAGAATGATTTATCTTATGAAAAGTAAACATTAGATTTGAAAAACAAACATTGAGTTATGTCATTTGTTTTTTTCTCAATAAAATAAACTGTTTTGGAAGGAGTATTCTTAGGAACCTCTTGACCAATAAAGAAAATTTCATTTTACTGAAAAAGTTAGAAAAAACATAAGGTTTACTCTTCACGGCATCATTTAAATTGCAGGAGCAAAAATAAAATAATTCATTTTCAAGTGTTTGGGACAGATAGCTGAAAGCTCTATTAAACATAAAAAATATAACATATTTGAATTATATTCACTGTCAAGGGAGTGCTGTCTGGAAGTTTCATATGTTAAATATGAGTTTAATTTGAGCATTTCCATTTTTCCAATTTAGGCTGAGATAAGTGCTCTTATGACAACTTATGTTAATGAAGCTAAACCCCAAAGAGTTTATTCAATGAACCAAGAAGCAGTGAATATCTCCATGAGGGAGATGATGTCATAAGTGACATTGATTACCATTGCTTTCTCTGGTGTCTGAATTTTTACTGGTTACTTGTCTAAGTGCATAATAATTTTTAGCATTCCTGAATTATTTATTATATGAAAGTTGACTTCCACAGATACTTATTATGAGATACTACATAGAATTTCACAGCAATACTCCGAAATCACATTGAAAGTTGACATATATATGTTGATTTACATGGCTTCTAATACATTATCTCTTGTTGCCTCTGAACATTCTGTTTCTCTAAGCAATATGATACACCCAGAAGCCATAATAAGAGTGACAGCTGTACAATGAAGAGTTAGCCTATTCAAACACTGATTTTACAGCCAAGACTGTATGTTTTCAAAATCAACCACAGATCACAGTTCTCCTGTTGCCTAGTGCAGTGAGCAACCTAACATTAAAAAAGTAAATCACATGATTTTGCTTAATGATAGTATAATGTAATAATATACATATATCTTATAGATATAATATTGTATAAGGGAAATTTACTACATGTCAATTTAGGATTTTATAGTCAGAAAGAACCTTAAAGGCCACCTAATCTAATTCTGTTTTAACTCTGCATTTTTATTTCTAACAATAAGAAAACAGTTGTCTTAAAGTAGAAGAGACTTTAATATCATAAAAATGTCCTTAAGGCATAAAAGGGCTGTTTGCTATTTTAGACAAGCTAGTGATATGCAGAGAGAGGCGCTTACATCTATTGGTATTCATTTCCTTAGTTTTATTTTGCATCTATACTTGCTTTCTACTTAACCCTATAAGCTTTCATCTTTTCCTTGAGAAACGAATCTAATAAACCCATTTCGGGTCAGAAAAAAAGACCATAATTTCAATTAGGATAAAAAATAAGTTAGAAATGGAGACAATTTTCAACAAGTTTTCTCCTTTTCTTTCTCCTTTAGCCTCTAAAAATATCATTCTTCTTCGTTACGTGCTTTTCCTCTATGAAATAGTAATCATCAGCCACTTACAGATTTAAGGGTTCAAGGTAAAACCAAGACCTCCTCCCAAGAAAAAAGCCAGCAGCTGATTTTCCTGGAAGCTCCGTGGCAGTGATTTAGGCTTCCTGTTCTGTAAGAGCACAGTGAATGAGGGCCGCTCCTGCAGATCCCCTGGGTCTCACAGAGCTTTCATCTTTGCCTTGGTTTCTCAAAAAGCCACTCTTATTTACTGTTCCTGTCTGTACTTAGAACCTGCGCTTGGGGGGTTTGGCCTCCCTGCTCATTTGGGCAGAACTAACAAAAGCAAGATCATTTTGTAGATTCTGACAATTTTTAGACATCTAGCTGTGGATACTGGAGCTGTAAAACTGAATGTGTGAGCTTGCTTTGCAGAGAACAAATAAAAACTACTTCTCCAAATTGTCAGGAAGACACCAGGATTTTCTAGTGGGCTGTATTTTTCTTAAAATATGGAGAGTTTATCTTTAGAGAGTTGATAGCTGCTTTTATTTAGTAAAAACCACTTCCTTTGTTCCATTTCCCTCTTTCACATTATTCAAGGTAATAAATACTCTATGGCAGAAATTGTTCCTAAGGGATGCCTGTTTAAACCCAAATTGGGAAATGCTGAACTTCATATATTCAAAAGCTCTCTATCATCCAACATCATACTGTCGTTGCCGATTCCTGTGAATTATATGTTTCTTTATACTGTAAAAAAGTGCTAGGCAAAAGCCTATTTAAGAGTATGTCACAAGTCATGTATGAGGAAATTTGAGCATTTTGCCAAACTTTGATATGTTTTTAACTATCAGACTTAACGGAATATAAATTGTCCCGGGCATCTATGATCTATGTATAGAATAGACTTAATTGAAATACGACAAAATGCCATAGTGGTGGAATTATGGATGTTATTTGGTGCTTTAACTGCTTTCCAAGTTTCTTTCCAGTGATCATATTATTTTAATAAACTATTCATATCAAAACACCAACACAGAAACATTCAGTTTTTCAACATTTAATATATAACATACCTGCATTTATTTTCAGTAGCATTTTTGCTCTATTATTTTAATTGTTTAAAAAAATTGTATTATAACCATGTTTGTCCATGTACAATACTTTGTTTTCAAACAATCTGAATAAACTCTACTTAAAATTGTGAAATATAATTACATCATGTCATTGACAGCATAGATTATTAGGATTTTATTTCAGTAATAATAACTGATTGTGCCTATTGCCTTCTGAAACATATTTGAGCTTTTAGGATTTAGCAATAGACACTGTTGTCTACAAAAAAATTCAAAATTTCAGAGGCTTGTTTTGGTAAAAGAGCCATAACAATTTAAAATAAATTCTGTAAAAAGGATTTTTTTTTAATCCTCACCCAAGGGTATTTTTTTCCCATAGCTTTTTAGAGAGAGAAAGAGAGAGAGAGAGGAACATCAATGTGAGAGAGAAACATCATTGATTACCTTCTCGCACACGCCCCAACTAAGTATCCAACCCACAACCTGGATATGTACCCTGACCGGGAATCAAACCCATGACCTCTTGGTCCATGGGCTACACTCCAACCAACTTAAGTATGCTGGTCAGGTCATGAAAATATCTTTTATTTGATCAGATTAGAAACAAATTTGCAGCTTTGGGAGGGAATAACCTCTTTCCCTCAACCACCATTTGTGGCATTTTAAAGCTTCATAATATAAAATTACAGAATATAATTTTCCTTGTTTCAATTAAAGTCAATGTTCATTGCATAATGCAGTTGGAGTAATGCATGGTTAATCACAGAATTATAAAGTAGACATTCTGATATTTGAAAGATGGTATCTGATTGAGTATTCACTGTGTCGCAAGCACCGTGATTTACCACAGTGATTGTGACAGCACTTTTTTCAAATATTTAGAGCAAATGCAAAGAGTAGATATTTTTAAAAAGTTAAATATCTACCAAAAATAATAATATGTTCCTGTTTCACTCAATTAAATGCCCAACCAATATGAAATTCTGCCTTCTAGAGATGCAGTCAGCCAAATTGGAATGCAGAATATTCTAACCTCATATTCAGAATAAATATTAATACAGCTACAAAATGTTAAATGACAGAAACAGAAGATTGTCACCTGTTATTTGTTTGCATTTGGTAAGGTACAGAATAAATAACCTGTCATTACTTAAGGTTCTTATCCTCATCTTATACACACACACACACAAACTCACACACAACACATAACTGACATATAAGCAAACCCAAAATAATTTTATTGTATTAATTTACAAAACACCATTTTAAAATTGAAATTAAATTATAATTTTTTTCCTAAGGAACCACACTTTTGGAACTATTTAACTAGCATGGTGTGAGGTTTTTTGTTGACCACTTTTTCAACTCAGAAGATTTTATATAAATCATATCTAGATTGGAAACACTGTATTGAATGTAAATTAGTGAAAATTCACATTATTAGAAAAGTACACTGCCAAGATAAAGATAATGAATAACCTTAGGTGCAAAGTAAGTAGTAGTTGTTGATACCTTGTCATTTGTAAGGACAAATGTTTCTTTTTTTCTCTTGATTCTGTGTACTTGCTTTTTACTTTAAATTATTTTTACTTTTAATTAAGTTTATTGCGGTGACATTGGTTAATAAGATTATATAGGTTTCAAGCGAACATTTCTATGATGCATGGTCTGTATATGGCATTGTGTACCCACCGCCCAAAGTCAAATCATCTTCTGTCACCATATATTTTCTCCCCTTTACCCTTCACTATCCCTCTTCCCTCTGGTAACCACCACATTATTGTCTGTATCTATGAATTTCAGTCCTATGTGGGATATTTTTACACTTTTTAGTAATTAAAAATAATCGGTACTTTGAAACTTGTATTATGGTTTCAGCTGACTGCCTCAGCAATATGTTGTTATAGTTTTCAGGGTGTTTGGCTAGTTAACTATGTTCAAATATAACTTTCAGATGTATTTCAAATTAAAGATATATGCCCAGTTCTGCATATAAGTGAATTAAATACTCTGATATCAATTGCTAAATAAAATCCACTCAAATTTAATGGCATAATACAGCAACCATTGGTGAGAAAGGCACTTTGGAGACAACTTGTCTCTGCTCCACAGTGTCTAGGACCTAGACAGGAAGCACAGCTCTATTTGGACCACACTGACTTCATGGTAAAAGAAAAGAGTAAGAAGGATGGCAAAGGCAAGCTGTGGTTCATAAACATTTTGCTCAGCATTGCTCACATGCCATTGTGTAATTCAAGTCGCTTGGCCAAACTCATCTTCAATGGGGAGAGGATGTGCTCGCCCCTGACCCAGAAGCACTTGTGAGCTGCATGATAATGGGTATTTGGGAGGAATGCAAAATTTATTTGGGGAGGGAAGTAATAGATTCTATCTCATATTAGCATTTGTATATTTTTCATTTCTCTAGAGAGTTCTTAAGATCATGTAACTTTGGGATCTACTGTTTTAGGCTCAAACTCTAAACAAACTCAAAAAATTACAGATTATATTTTACAAGGCACTTTTTGAGCCAACTCAATTTGCTATCTAAATGATATCCATGGATGCAAGAATAAGCATTGCCAACAAAAACCGTAATAAACAGATTACAAATCTTTCAAAATGGAAAATGATGACCGATGCCAATTTCTGTATTTACCTCCCAGATCAAACTGGAATTACCAAGCTGTCTCAGGGCACTATAGGTTTTTCTGAGGAAAAACTTCTATGTCTGTGTGTGTGTATGTGTTTAAGTAAATTTTTATCTGTGACTATTTACATGAATTGCAATTGCTTATTCCTCGCAAGTGGTTGTTTCAACTGAAAGGTGGAGGGGCTGTAGGAAAAGTGTCAAACTCTGAGATTGTGAGTAACAATGGGAATACAAAGTATTCTTAGCATTGAATAATGACAACCTAATGAATGATACTAATGATGAGGCTGTCCACAATATCTTTGGACTATCATTAACAAATCACATAATTTCTTCCTTCCCTCTGTAGCAATCACTTTACAGATTGCTACATCTGTAGATGTAGCTTTCTGTAGCTTTCTTAAGCCTGAAGAAAACTACGTGGTAGATTCTTTTGGCAGAAGACAATTTCTTTTCTCCATTCCCTCCTTAATTCTGTAATGAAATCCTAATGAATACTGAAGGTTTGTGTGAGTAGTACAACAATCATCTATTGTATAACTGAATGAAAAAAACTTGATGCATATTCAGAAAGATATAAAGAACCTGATTTTCAAACAAATAGTGTTGATAGGCAGATTCAGGACAAATTTAAATTGTATTTAATTATGATGCTGTGCAGTGTTCTTAAAACAGTTTTCACATGTCAAGTTACTATCTTCAACATCTTTAAGAACTATTCTAATGTGTAGAAACTATTTCCTGATTAGCTAATTCCATTTTAATACTATTTCTACATAGCAGGACTCTGAGAATAAAAGACATGATGGTAGTCTAAGAAGTCAAAATATTGTGCTAAAAAAAAACCCTTTAGTGATAATATTTTGGAACATATGTGCCTATGGTGGTGGGGGTGGAGTAGAGGGAGAGAGGTAGCATTAATTTGATACCCTGTCTAAAAATGAAAATAAATTTAGTTTCCATGTACTCTCAATTGCCTTTGGGTTTGAACTCAGTTTATCAAAGGAAACACGCATATTATGAAAAACATGCTGTTTCAAGTGTGTTTGTTATGGCGTCACCAACCTAATAAATGACTTGCCACAGTCAAGAGCCTGAGGCCCCTGGCCTGACCACTTGCACAGATATCTCATCATGTGTGCTCACTGTACCTTTACAATGTTAACAGGGAAAAGTATGAATGTTAACTTTCTACCCAGAAGAGAAAACGAAAGTGATTTTTAAAAATTAGATTTCAAAATAAACTCACTTGGAAAATTATTGCCACATAGCACACAGATAATAATTCACTAGAAAATTTTGGTGTTGTTGCATTCTATCCATACAGCTCAGTGGCCTCAAAGTCTAAGCTCCTTGAATTTTCACCTTTCAGTGTTATTTCCCTTTTTTATTATTCCCTTCTCTAATTCATCTTTTCTGTCTGACTAAATTTGGTTCCTCCTTAGCCTGGCATTGAAAGCTACCTTTTATCAAAATAATCATAAATTTTATAAAGTTGGTAGAAAATAAAACAGGGCAAGTGACCCAACAGAAGATCTTTCAATGGGACTACTTGGAATTTTACATTTGTCAATTTCTTTAATTTGCAAAATGAATGACAGATTGAATTGAAGTTTGGCTATCAATATATTTTATCAATACCATTTTAGCTTGGTTTTATGATTAATCTACCATCTTGAAACCACAGGTCATTAACTTAAAGTTTTAAATTGCATATCTTCTGTGATGATCCTGATTTGATTCTACAATTGACAAATCCTTAAGCCAAGTGATAGAATTGAAGTTAGAAATAATATATATACATATATATGCATATATATGTATATATGCACATATATATGTTATGTAAGAGATAGATATATACATGGAATGCAATTAGTAGAAGTTCATTTCCAGAAATAATTTGCTCTAAATATCTTTACCAGGTTTGTATACTTGTGTAGGATAAAAAGATAATGCAAAGAAACACTTAAGGCACTCTTTGATTATGGAAATAATTATGCCCCAACCAATAGTTAAGAATAAAGTCAAAATGAGCCATTTCAAGTTGGACTTGAATTTCTAAGGGCTACACTCATTATACAAATACATTCATTATTAAATAATCATAAAATAAGAGATTACTCATCAATTAAAATATCATTTTTAAGTGTGTGGCTGAGAGCTACAGGAACACTGAAGTAAAATCAAGGTAATGAGGGTATAATCTCTTACAGTCAGTACTAGAATATAATTATAATTAAGAAATGTGGAACCCAATCAACTGTATGATGAACTGTCAAGAAAACAAAAGCATCTAGAGAAAAATACATGAAAAGATAATTAAGAAATGTGAAAATACAAGTAACTATTGAATAAAATTGCAAGGTCAGCTAATATCTTAACAAAGTAATAGTGAGATACTTTTACCTATCAAATTGTCAAAGATTATGAATAGAATAATAGCAAACATTTGAAAATGTTCAACAAGGAAAGTTATCTGTTACATTGCTGGTAGAATATAAATTTTTGCCTATTCTGGAATGCAATTAGTAAAAGTTCAATACTTTTAAATGTATTTATAATATTTTGATTAAATCCACTTTTAAAAGTGAATTTAATTGCTTAAATTTTTTCAGTTCTATGA